>BCLH01000572.1:132418-151969 GCA_001602315.1 Zoysia pacifica
GGCCCAGAGAAATGCGGAGGAGGGTCGGCGAACGGCGGTGCTCACCGGAATGGCTCGGCGGCGAGAGGCGGCGAGAGCGGAGCTTCGGCGGCGTTGTACGGGTGGCACGGTCGACGAGGATCCTCGGGTATGGGCCCTAAAGCTTTGCCGGAACAAGGGTAGGCTCGGCAAAGAGGTTCTCATCAACGAAGGAGGGTGGAAGGAGGTCGTCGCCGGCGAGGTCCACAAGCTTCAGTGGTAGCCGTGGTGCACCTCCAAAATTCCTACATGAGACGTCACGAAAGCTTGGAAAACTTTGCACCAATGGTTGCGTCGGCCACAGAGGTAGCTAATCTTGCAAGGAATCGAAGCTTCGACCATGGATTGCCACAAACATTGGAGGGAATTTGACGGCGCCGGCAAAACTTGAACTTTGGGGAAACTCGAAAATTGGTGCAGTCCAATGCGGGGAAGGCGGAGCTGAGCTCGTGGGGAGCTGGAGGAGCAAGAGGCGCAACTCTATGCCGAGGAATGGGGGGCTAGGAAGGCTCGGGTGGGGCTCTCCCACAGCGAGGTCCCAGTCAGCAGAGCGAGAGAGAGAGAGAGGAAGAGAGATAGGGAGCGAAGGCGACGGCCAGAGGGGTACTGCGGTGTAGTAACTCGGCCAGGACACGTCGAGGGTGCGTGGCGTCCATGCGCGAAGAGGGCACGAGGAGCGTGGCAGCTGGCTCAGCGCGGTGGCAGCGCACGGTAGGAGAAGAGGAAGAAAGAGAAATAGTGGTGCTGACAGGTGGGGCCCGCAGAATTTTTCTTTTTTCCGAATTTTCTCCGAATTTCCTGCGCAGCTCTCTGTTTTTGACCCGAAATGCACTCTTTCCGAGCTCCAAAAATTCTGAAATTTGGTAGGTGGGTAGATCTTTTGAAAAGGAACAAGTTTTGTTTTGGGCATAAATTCAAAATAGAAATAAATAAAATTATATTTAATTTTGAAGACAGGTTAGCTTTTAAAGGAAAATAAATTATTTGGGGCTTTTAAACCTCCAATTAAAATTTTCCAAAAACTTCTAAAATTCAAGTGGTTGCAAGAAATTTCAAGAGGGAGTTTTGTTTCATAATATTTCATTGAAAATTTTGAATTCACATTTTGAATTTCAAACTTAAATTTGGGACTAACTTCAAACTGGGTTTGAATTCCTTTGAGCTCAGATTTTCGGGAATTTCGAATTCGAATGGAGAGCCTTATTATTCGTAAACATGAAGTGTTACAGTGAATCATCCTACCAATTTGCTCATGAACGTGTCTAACTGTATTGAAGAGCAAATTTCAATTCTCAGTTGTCCTGTGCATAGAAACTTTGTGAAACAACAAAGTAGGTTCCAACAATGCTTATATACTGACTACAATGGTGGACAATGTAAAAGCAGGGTCAGCTGGTGTGGAGGACAGAAGGATTACAGGACTTCATTTCCCACTTGCGTGCTTGACAAAGTTCATCAAGCAGGAACCAGAAAGAACCCTATGACGTTGTCCTTTGTACTGGAAGGAAAAAATATTTAATTCCCAGGATACACGATGAGCTATAGGCTGATATAAGGGAAGCACCAGCATATATGCAATTTATCAAATGCTTAAATTTACTACAGGGTCAAATTGAAATAGATAATAGTAATAACGAACAAGACGCTGAATCCTTAAATATCGAGAATAAAATAAAAATCCATGATTGACCAGAGGCCCAGAGAAGATCTATCCAATGCCGAGAAAAAGCACATCAATCTCATCCAAGAAACAATTTGAGTGCTAAAATGGAGTTCATAGCACGGTGCAACTGTGATAAATTTTAAAATGACTTAGAGTAGAAGCAAGGCTAAAATAGTGTATATGTAGTTCTGCAAGTAAATAATTACATGCGGTAAATATAATCATCTTCAAAAATGCCTACAAATCAAGAAAATATCAAGATGAACATCCCTCACAGAACTGTGCTGCACATTCCCATATATACTTTTAATAATGGACTTATCAACCACTCTTGAAAATCCGTTGAACTCCCAGCTGCTTCCTGTAACAACAAATGTAACAATTAAGCACTTGTGAAAAAGGTTACATGATATTCTGGCATTGTTGAATTAAAAAAAACAAAAGGTGGTTTTTTTTTCCTCATTGCAGAAGGTAGCAAAAAATTGAACAGGTAGGGAAGGTGCCCTTTGAATCCAGCGTTGCAGCCATTGATATGGATATAGAATTGTAATCATTGTCACCAGATTTGAAAAGCATTGACACTATGCAACTTAGCAAACTAAATTTCTTTAACAAGAAAGCAGAAGGTGTTCAGCTTCCCCCTCCCCCTAAAAGATCAATATATGAATTATCAATCATGGCAATCACAACCTTGACTACTGAAGCATAGGGTAACTCACGAGTTATAGTGTTGTGAAGCAGAGTTTTTGAGTTGAAACCAAAAATAGTTAAGGAAATGATAAATCCAAAACGTACTTAGCATTTCACTAATTCGATGGGAAAGCGTCGACTAGTGAATCATGCACTGCTCACAATCCCAGTCCAGTAAATGGCTTCTTGAGCTGTAACGTGAGATTGTGGCCAGAGTGAGTGATTTACACTGGCTGGTTGCTGTGGCCATTTCCAATCACAGTATCATCAGCATCTCTCTTGCCTCCTACTCTCTCACTCGAGCACGCTCAAGCCTCTTGCAGTCACCAACTCTGCTGTGGTCGCTCTCAGGAAAAAGCACAAGGGTTGGTGAACTAATTTACCAGCTTGCGGGGAAGATGGAGGCGAGGAAGAGGATGGAGCATTGATAGCAGCTGGTCTATGCTATCTGTAGAAATTGGAGTCAATAATTTACCTACTGCTACCTCACCATGACCGGAGAAGATGGAGGAAAACTAATTTACCTACTGCTATCTCCCCCTGGCCGGGGAAGCCCCCACCAAGGAGCTGGACCACCTGCTCGCCCACCAAGAAACTGAACTGCGAGGATGGCTATGAAACAGACGTGCTGCTCGGATCTAGTTCGGGTCGTGAGTGATGTAACAACCGGGATTTCTTATCTTTCGATAAGACCTGTTCTTCCGTAGCAGTGCTAATCTTAACTGGTTGACAAATACAATATCACAAGCGATCAATCAAAAACCAAAACAAAAGTATTAAACAAGATACGATAGATAAAGTTTAACAAGATTATGCAAACTTATTAGAAATTTATCCTTCAATAGGCTCCATCGGCACACGGGCCGAAATCATCTCAAAGCAAACAGATATCTATCGAAAAATCCACAAAGAAACAATAGCAGAAGCGTCAAGTAAACCACAAACCACAACGGTGAACCATCAACATCACAGGCTCTCGAGCGTAGGAGAAACTCATCACGGACCATCTGAGACGTAGTCGAAGTCGAAGCAGCAGTTATCCTCTGAAAACAACAAGGCGAGAAGCCGTGAGTATGAATACTCAGCAAACCGCGTACTACTTAACAACAATGTATGCATGTAAAGAATAGTTTCAAGAGTAAAGCTGGCTCAAGTGCTAAATACAAGTTTAAAATATTTTATTTTTTTTAAAGATGCAGGGAGTTTTATTTTTAAAATAGTTAAATTGTACTATCTTGTCCCGCAGGGATCTCTATTATCCTGAATGATGGTTCATTTTAAATGTCGGTCTATCTCCACACCCGGCCACAGCTCAAAGGCCGGAGTGCAAAACATTTTAAAACAGAGATAGAGAAAAAAAACAACACTAATCATCATGTAAGCTCTCATGCAGTGTCCCTCTTCGAGACGTGGCAATGCGCATTGACTGTAACTCTGTAGAGTTTATTCACCTGTACACACGAGAAATACCGTTAGAAACTACTGTCGTAGTCCCAACGAACACACAAGACCCATCCATAAGCTTTAACTAGCGTTACCCGTCCTACAGGATAGGGATCTCAGTTGCCTACGCTGCTGGGTCTTAAAGCTATGAGGAGCCTACTACTGATCATGAGGTATCTCGATCTCATACGAGGAGTCGTAAATCTACAGCACACTAACACATCACCGTCAACCTATAAGTAAACAACCAGTCTTAGGAATCTTCAAGATCAAGCCTCTGCCCATACAGGATAACGTGATATGCATGGTAAAGCACTGGAGACATGTGACACGACGAACCGGTCCTCATATGACGGGGCATGCACTCTCTATCCTCAATGCCAACAACAAAAAAGTCTCACGGAAAGTTCTCAGCTCAGATCTTCCTGTTGTACCCGCCACAGGTACGCTCAGAGAGGCTTCTCAAAAGTCCTCCAGCATCTCATACTCCAACCTGCCCCCGCTAAATAGTAGATATATAGTTATTTGCAAAACTCACACATTTGAATTACAGTTCAAAAGCATTTAACACAAATTCGTTATTATAGTGATAAGTGTGAAGTATCGTATATAAATGCAGCTAAGCAAAACTAAGCATAAATTAAAATAATAATACTAAGTAATCCTACGGCTCATAATTTGTGGATTTACATGGCTTGAAATTGTTGTTAGCATATTTTAAAATAGTTGGCATATAAATTAAGGTTTCAAACAAAATATGTAGTTTAAATATTAGGTATAAAAGTGGTCAAGGGATGCGACTTGTCTAGCAGATCGGGGTCGTAGTCGGGATCTAGGTCGTCGAATTGAGCAGGCTTACGGTTCTCCTGCTCGAGGTCACCAGCTAAACACAATACGAACAGAGATGAGACACTAGGTATGCGACAATTTAAATTTGAATAATTAAATTTAAATTTAAATTACTAGACTAAACGTGCTCAAAACGGTTCTCCGAAAATTCTACACGAAGATCTCGATGAGGCAAATTTAACGAGATAAAATAGAAAAATTTTGGAGACCAAACGGAGTTTTCCAAAAATCCCCAAAAATTTACAGTACAAAAACAATCGGGAAAACTAATCCTACAACAATCTCGCTATCAAGACACTACCGATCAAACAAAACCAGGAACCTCGCTGCTCTAGAACCTACGCTAACCTCTACTGGAAATCATGTACTCGGATGCACTCGAAAACAATGAAGATTGGTGCATCGGGGTGCTCACCAGAGGGCGCGAGCGGCGATCGAAGACGGCCAGCCAGATCGGCTCGGGGGCGGTGACAGGATCGGTCGAAGACAGCTGGACGGTCGCTGAACAGAGCCGGATCGGAGTCGCGCACGCGGAGATGAGTGCATGCAAATCGAAGATAGCAGCTGAGGATCGAGGCAAACGGTTGACCGGCGGAGTCGACGATGCGGTCCACGGCATGAAATGGAGAGCGGACCAGCGCGGAGTCCAATGCGGGGCAGCGACGCGCGTTGACGGGAAGGCGACCGAGGAAGCGGTGACGGGCACCGGATGCGAAGATCGAGGCAGAGCAAGGAGGCGCACGCAGAAATCAGGCAGGGCGGCGCGTCCTCCTCGCCCGGTCCTCTGTTAATAACTTGGGAAGGAGGAAAGAATAATGGGGATTAGGGAAAGAGATATGGGAAATAGGGGTATTTATAGGGGAATCAACTTGAGCCTTAAAAAAGAAATTCCAGCCCAACAAAAGCCCACGGACCAAATTAATCCGGCGGAAGAAAATTAAAAGAAGAAATTTGAATTTGAACGGAACGAAATTCGAGATAATTCGGCACTTCGATTAATTTGAAAATTCTGGGTTGTTACAGGTGAGCTCTGTGGAGCACCGTGACTGGCATTGAGACTGGCCACCAGGGGGGGGAGCGGATGTGGAGGACAGAGAAGCACAAACGGAGGGAGCTACAGCTGCCTTTAGGGGCGGCGGGCTCGGAGAAAAGGAGCGAGCTTCAGGGTGGTGGATTGGGAGCGATGGCCGATGGGCCTCATGAGTGCAGTCCGCATGGAAGGAGGAGGCGGTAGTGCTGGAGGGCGGCGGTGAAGGGGGATGAAGCAGGTGCCGGCGAGGGATGAAGCATGCATCGGCGGGGAGGGAGGCGGGACCACACCGGGACCCAACGGTGGGGGAGCGGCAGCGTGGGGGCATCCGAGGCCGTACGGTCGTTCCGGCGATGGAGCGCGCACATGATCGAGTTTAGACCATCAGATGGCGAGCGAACGCTTCAGATGTTCCTGAGGCAGAAAGGGGAATCTCATACAACAACAGCTATCAAGTAGAGATGTTACGTGACTGTGCTCTAAAGTATGACGAAAGTTGGGATAAGAGTTTTCCATATGTAGAGTTCTCATACAACAACAGCTATCAATCAAGCTCTATAGATGTTACCGTTTGAAGCACTCTATGGACGGCAGTGCAGGACACCATTGTTCTGCAATGAGACTAGGGAAAGTCAAGTGTTTGAACCAGAGATACTAAAAGAAGCAGAAAAACATGCGCAGCTCATCCGTGAGAATTTGAAAGTTGCTCAATCAAGGCCCAAAAGTTATGTAGGAGAGATCTGACTTTCGAGGTTGGAGACTTTGTGTATCTCAAGGTTTCCTCAGTGAGAGGCCTTCGTAGATTCAAAGTTAAAGGAAAGTTAGCACCAAGGTACATTGAACCACTTAAAATTCTAGACAGAAAAAAAAAGTTGCATATCAATTAGAATTACCACCACAACTGTCATATGTGCATGACGTGTTCCATGTGTCACAATGGAAGAAGTGCTTCAGAGTTCTAAAAGAGCAGTTTTCGATTGAGAAATTGGATCTAGACAGTGATTTGTTATATTCAGAACGATCCATCAAAATATTAGATACTGCCGGGCGAGTGACAAGAAGTAAGGTCATCAAGATGTGCAAAGTTCAGTGGAGTCACCATTCGAAGATGAAGCCACTTGAGAACATGAAGATGAGCTCAGAACAGAATATCCAGATCTCTTTCCAAGTCCTTTCGAATCTCGAGGGCGAGATTCCTTTTAAGGGAGTAGGTTTGTAACGCCCAAAAACTTAAGCATTTTCAAATATTAAAATTTTGAATTTTTTCTTTTCATCTCACACTTTAGTGTAGAGCAAAATTATTTTCCAATCTAAATTGCTAAGAATGCATTACATCTCATTCTTTGCATGGCATTCAAATAATTCTTGCATTTGAAAAAAATTAATCAAGCCACTAGAGGATTAGAGAGAACAAAGAAAAGAAATTGCAAAAAAATAATAAAAATAAAAGGAAATACCAAAAACCTTCCCTGGACCACCTTTCCTCCCCCTTGCCGCAGCCCAGCTAGGCCCAGCTGACCACCCCAACCCTTGGTCCAAGCAAGCCTAGGCCCAGCCGCCCCTGTCCCTCTCTTTCTCTCCTTGGCAGGTGGACCTTGCGTCTCATCACCTTCCTTACTCCACCCCGCGATCTCCTTCCTTCATCAGCGCGCGCCGCTTGGGACCTTCCAAAACACCGCAGGATCACCTTCCGTAGCAATGCCACGGCCTTCTCGACTTCACCGCCTCCGGTTCCCCTATTTAAGCGTCGCCTCGGCCAACCATCTGCCCCAAACCCTAGCACCACCTCACCCCGTGCCGAGCTGTGCCACCCCTGTCCCGGCCACTTCTCGTCGAGTGCCGTCACCTGTCGAAGCCGCTCGATGTCACCGAACCTCAAAGCCGCCACCTGGCCGTCGAACTCCCACCACCGGCCATCCTCTACGTCCTCCGCACCCTAGGTGAAGATCCCCACCTCCTCTTCGTTTTAAGCATTTTTTTTGTCGAGATCCGAGCACCGAAGGTCGCGGACCGCCGCGTCGACGAGGTCAAGCCATGGCGCCGCCGCCCGACCTCTGGCCGCGCCGGCCCGCCTAGCCGCCCAAGCGCTCGCCCTGGACCGTTCGATCCAAATCGGATGGGTTGGATTGAACAGCGCCACTTCAATTAGATTCATTACACCTCAACCATTAGATCTAGATCCAAGGGCGTAGAGCCAGCCACGTGTATAGTATAATCAGATCCATCCGATTTGAAATCAAGAGCCCTGAAATAACTAGAATTTGCAAATAAAACAAAAAACCGCATTACTGTGTTAGCATGACGCCATGCTGACGTCAGCAGATCCGAAAAATAATTAAAAATTAACTTGAAATTAGGATAATTAGTTTTAGATTAATTTGATAATTAATAATATTATTAATCTAAAAATAATTAATAATTACTTAATAATGAATTTAAATAATAATTAATTGTACTAATTTTACAGAAAGGCCCTGTACTTTTATTTAATTATAGAGAAATTTACACTTTAGCCCCTAAAATTTTCTGTAATTACACATAGGTCCTCAGAACTTAATAGTTAATTGCAGATTAGTCCCTGAACTTTATAAATGCTATAACTTTTAAACCATAACTCCGTTTTCAGTGAATTTTATACCAAAATGATCATAACAAAATAACCTATGCATTCATGGTATAATCATACTGATCTTGATCTGTTTTGTTGCATTCGATTGATTGTTTATTCTTCCATACGTTAGGCGACTTTGTTCTGGACCCGCAGTACGAGGACTTCTAGCAGCATGACTTTGAAGCCAACGAGTACTATTCCTAGGAGCAGCAAGGTAAGTGTCCTTGACTATTTTGTGCCTAATTTACAAAACTTCTATCTTGCAGATTGCATGCTTGTGTCAAATTGATTGCATACCTATTGTTAGGATTATCTAGTCTTTTCTTATTATGCCTTGTCGCCCTAGTTTACCTTTTTGTTGGGTAGATTACATGCTTAGCTTGCTGTTGTTGGGATGGGTGATATTAAATTGATTTATTATCATACTTGCTTCACAAGGATTAATGAGTTATTTAATGGTAACTTGGAGATTAGTGATTTGGGGATACGGTTGGTGTAGGGCTGTGTGTGGGGTTAGCGGCATTTTTCCTTGGTATGTTATCTTTCTAAATCTAAGGACTTCCCAAATCTAAGGACCGATTTATAGATCAACCACCCATGTGCTACCATACAACTACGAGCCAAGTATGGGCACCGCCTAGCATAGCAAGTGGTGGAGACCAGTTCTGTGCATGCCAACCGATGAAGCGGAGAAAGCGGATTACGCCTGGATCCGCTTGGAGAGAGATGTGCGGGGAAGGAAGAGTTACTCTCGGGAACCATCTAGCACAAGAGGGAGCCTTTCTAAGGTTATGGCTAGTGTCTTATTAGGTGAAACCTCAGTGGGCACGTACAAGCTGGAGGAAGTCATGAAAAAGTTTTAAAGTGATCTCTTGGTCTTCACACCAAAGGAAGTGTGCGAATGCTCGACCAGCATGGGCAGAATGAAGATTCTTTAGTCCACCTGGAAACAAGGGATGAAATCACTTGTCGTGGGGAATGTGTACAACCTCTGCCAAGTTAAGACTATCATAACAGACGTGCTCACGGTCATAAGCATTGTATGGACCCTCACATGATTAGTGGTATTGGGTATGGTTTGGTGTTGTTAGTGGATCATAGTGGGAGACTGTGCTTGGTTTTGAGGTTGGTGCTACAGCTGGGTAGGCTGTAATTTTTGTTGGTCTATAGGTGCGATGTCTATCACTTAGTAAATAAGTGTTAATATAAAGTGTCTCTATTGTGTGCTTTTATGCAAATGAACTCTATGTTGCCTTTACCTTGTTTGTTCCTACATGTCATACTTTTCTCACACTTGCTGAGTACATCCCATACTCAATATTTCCTTTATAAATGTTGTTCAGTAGAAGGAGAAGTCTAGGAGAACTTTGAGGACCCTAGAGCTGAAGTCTAGACGAGCGACTTCTTTGGTCAACTTACTGTGGAAGCCCAAGTTGTTTTAGTTGTTTTCCACTGCTTTGGTTTGTAATAATTTCTAAGACTCAGCATTCTTGTAATAGGTTATTTTTAGTGTATTCAAGACATTGTTCGGTTTACCATTAATGTAGTCACTTTATGTGTCAAAGTTGATTCCTGAGCACACATAAAGAGTCACTTGGTTCTAACCTTAAAATCGGGTGTGACAATTAGTATTAGGGTTTGCCCGTTGTGGATGCCCTAAACTCTATATAAATAGTAGCTGCCATCATTAGCCTTAGGTTTTGCTTAGTTTAATCTGTTATTAAACAGTTTTGCTGCTTGACGGTTTGTTGGCTTTTAACTTCACGAGTTTAATTCAGATTTCGCACTTGAATTGTGTTATTCTTTGTTCTTGCTTGTGTTCTTCGATTCGCTGGCTCAGATTAGCCTTTTTGATGAGGTCAATTTGTGTTGCACGATTGATAATCAGAGAAGTGGTGTTGCGATTGCGGGGTTCGAATTATGTTGATTTGAGGTCGGATCAATCATTCGTCACATTCCCACCAAATCAAGAGTTATCACGACCTGACGAAAGATTGGAAACCACGTACACATCACATCCATCTCGTGGTGAGGACAAGTTAGGATATCCTTCTAGAAGCGCTCTCATGCTTCAGGAATTGATTCATCTATTGTTTGCTGAAAACATGAATTTTTTTCCTGAAGAGCATTGGTCTTTCCCATCGGAAAGAAGTTTGTGAGAAACGCATTGGTGTGGAACTACTATTTCGCTCTCCCCAGCATGGAGAAAGAAAACAGTTGGCATCTTGCGTGACTCCCCTGATGGTGAAGGTGTTGCAGAGCTTCAGGAACTGTTGCATCTGAGCACTTGCATCCTCGTTAGCCTTCCCACATAATGGGTTGGCTTGCACCATAGTGATAAGGTCAGTCTAGATCTCAAAATTGGCATCTCCGATGTTTACAGTGAGCCATGTAAGAATGTTAGTAGCAGAAGGGGCTGAAAACTCGTGGAGTGTCTTCTGGGCCATCTCTTTCTTGCTTGGTGGTGCCGGTTCAGTGGTCTCGATTGCTGAAAAATCCTCTGGGGTGTTACGACGCGAGGCCAAACTCTTCTCGGTAGAGCTTCAGGATTGTCAGTGAAGTTTTCGGTCAACTCGAACCTACTCATACACTATCTTGTTTTCACACAAAGGAGAAAATAGATAAGATAAGCCTGCCAAGACAAAGTCACTCAATAGAGTAGTATTTTTTATTAGCCTAGAATAAATTTCTTTCTAAATACCATTGCCTTCCCCGGTAATGGTGCCAGAAATCTTTTGTTGGCGTTCGTTACATCATCGTGAAGATGACATAAGTACTGGCCAATGGTAAATTCACACTAATTTAGACAGGATTCTGAAAGCACACTGAATTACCATTGTAACATTTCACCCTGGGGTATTTCGATGTATCGTATTTATCTCAAAGTAAAGCATAGGCAGTATTCGGGGATAGAAAAGTATTCTTAGGTCTAATCACGGTAGTACTCCTCATATTGAAATAACTAAGTCTAAATAGAGGTAAGCATGTATGAACATGATAGTAGACACACACATCGGATCACTACTCTACTCTTCTAAATACAATTGAATGCTAGGCGTATGAATAAGTCAAGCTCCTACTGTATTCACTAAATTAGTCTCATAAATATATACAGTACTAGTCTAAACATGTTTTAGGACTTAACTCCAAAGGCACCGCGGCACTATCGAGGTGATGTCTTCTGACTTGGTTTAATAAGCCAAAGTGCACCGTCTTTAATAGGCCCTACGTCATACCTAGACATAAAGGATTTCAATGGATGGACAAGGCTGTCACCACCTGCCACCAACCTCTATAGACCATGGGGTATACCCGTATTTAATGAAGGTGAATAATCTAGACACCATATCCACAATATCCAACTATACCTTAATCCTTCTGAATTGCAAAGCTAGAACTAAGGCGTACTAAGAGCACATTGAACCGATGCTGTGGCATAGACGTCAAAATATGCATAACTAATATAACAAACATGTTCTAATTAGCATAATCATATCTAAGTCTATGGATAAATATATCAAACAAGAACAACTTGCCCATAAAGATAAATACAATTATACTAAAGAAGACATAATAAAAGAAAATTGTATCTTTATTCATGATCAAAGTCAGCACAAAAAGAAAATATACATGAGAAGATACTCACTTCTCCAACGTAATTTGGGAACTAGGGAAAGAATCCTCCAGCCTAATAGCACTCAATATAAAACCCAAATGTGGTGTGTCTAAGTAAGAGGGTAGAGAGTCTTATTTATAGCCTTCAAAGGTTGACAGATAAACTTAATTCACGCACCAAGACACCAGGAATATTTTCAAAAAGTGCAGGAGAGCCGGCACGTGGAAGTTGACCGAGAAAAGTGCCAACCACAGGTCAGCCAACCCTAGGGTGGGCCCTACCTAGCCCATCTTTACCCTGGGCCCCTCTTGGTGGGTCGTATGCGGGATTTTTCCGGAGATCGTTCAGAATATTCTTTTTATCTCCATGGATTGACTCCTTGCCACATGGATTTGTCTGATTCATTGATTTGTTGACTTTGACCATGTTGCGTCATTTTCTCACTGTATAAAGTTGATTTTCGCCTGCATACATGTTTTCTCCAAATACAAGTGAAACTATATATATATTATTTGAAATAAAAGGCGAGCAAAAAATGCTAAATCTTTTTTTTATTTTTCAAAGTTTATTGTTGGTATAAGTAGTACTTAATGACCGCCAATGGATGTCCTTCTCTAACACCAGCTCTCCCAACACCCTCAGCTGTTTGGCGAAAGTCGTGAGATGGAGGATAAAATCTTCCGCGCCTTCACCCAATTTGAAGGCCATTTTGCCAGAATCCTTCTAGAGCTTCTCCACATTTGCCACATTGACGCGATCCACCCCGTCCCACTCACTCTGGATCGCATCCCACGCCTCCTTGGCCATGGCCTTGACTGTGAGTTGTTTATGCATCTTTTGGGGCATGATACAGAGTAGGGGCGTCATGTCGTTCCGATCGTCCTGGCAATCGACGGTGCCTTATTAACATCCCAGAGCTATGCAGCCTTGAGATTCACTTTAATCATCAGCGACCAATCAGTGTAGTTAGTACGTGTGCAGATGGGGTAGACTTGCGCCACCGATATCCTCTCGAACACCCGCTTAACGACAAAATCATGCCCACCTCCCTAACATTAGCATGGTCGACGCGAGAGATGGGTTGCCTTCGACTCGACCAGATGTCCACGTGGCTCTGATGCATTTCATATGAACTCTGAGACAACCGACAAACAATGGTCACCAGCGAATTCTATGCACACACATGAAAACTTTTAATCACCGCTATGTTGCGTTTTGTTATTAAATTGCTAAGGTTTATACTCCCTCCGTCCCTCCGTCTCAATTTTGTTGACATTCTAGCGTTTTTCACGTCTACCAAAGCCGACCGTTGTATTCCACTGCTGCCCCTCTTCAATACGGATCCATCATCACGCACGTTGCACGCTACCCACGGCATAGGAGCAATGAGGCGGTGATGGTCTGGGTGGAGGGAGACAAGGGAAAGCTGTCACCTTCAATAGGAGCGATAGAGGAAAAACTCCTTCAAGCCGACCTAGGTGAACGAGAATAACATTTAAATTAGTTGCTCCAAAAACAACAATTAATATGAAAAAGGAGGGAGTAGAGATGATAACCTAGCCTATTTTCATAGCCTTTAGGATGTGTGACATGTTTACGATCCGAGCACGCCACGCCACGACTTGCCCCAGACGCTGAATCATAGCGCACGACGTGGACTCAATACCAACTCCGTCCTGCACGAACGCAACGCGCGTCAAATGAGTTGCCCAAAGAGGAACTAACTCTAATGACATACAAGTTTTTTTTTAAAGCTTCTTCTTACTGAATACAATTTTAATATCTAATCTTTATACGCGCACACACACACCAACTCACACCACAGCACAACGCACACCGACATACAAGTTTATTCTTACAAATGGGTTCGAAGTATCATTAAACACTACTGAATGTGAAGCATGGTATTAAAAAAAAGTTTTGGTCCACAACAGCAAACATTAGAGAAACATTGTGACAAATACAACAATACTCACATTACAACATATGTAGACACTGTACCATGAACTCTTCATCCACACACACACACACACACACACACACACGACACTAATGGCTAGGTATAAGGTAGGACAAAAAGTAATGTACGGATTGCAAACATGTATGCATGCCAGTGTCCCTGGTACGAAAGAGATCGATCAGGCCCTGATCATTTGCTCCCGGCCATGTTTGCAGCGCCACCGCGATGGGAAGTGGCCTCGACAAGATTGTGCACGGCCTTGTCGTAGCTGACGAAGCCCATGAACCAAAAGTCATGGGAGTCGACAGTCACGACGTGGACGTACTTCTCCGGAGGGTTCTCCTTCATCGTGACCGGCTCCACCGTTGCGATCTTGTTCAGTGGGATCATAACCTACACGCAAGAGAAAGGGCTGGTTAGATAGAACCACGCATAAATAAGCAACATCATCTCCCGAATCATAAACTGGACTGCAAGCCAACCTTGTAGTAGCTCCACGCGGTCTGGCCAGACGGCGCCGTGAACGAGAGCGGGCGGTCGCTGCAGAACGCCACGTTCATGTTCGTCAGGTAGAGCGTGCCGGCGACAGGGCCCGTGGCCGTGGAGAGGTAACACGCGAAGGTCTTCTTCAGGTGTTCATCCGAGCTGGAGGAGAACGTCTGCTTGTACAGCTTGTCGAAGCCGCCCTCCGTCAGAGCCTTCGCGCCAAGGCTGAGCTTCCCCATGGCGGCGTCGGATATGGACGGTGCCATTTTCACTGAAAAAATTGTTAAGCAAATAGCAAATTTAGCAGTTCGGTCAAAAGAGCATTTAAGGTTGAATGTGCTTAGGCTTTCACTACAGTTGATTCAGTGGGCTCCTTGGTGGTTAATGATAATTACTATACAGAATCTCTATGCATCGTACAAGATATCCGACCAATTACAGTATCATTTCAATAAAATTCAAAGAACCTGCAGTGCTCGATTTCAACACTGTTATATATAGTCTACCTTAATTAACGAAATGAAATGTTTTGGGTACAATCAGGAGTACTCTATAACTTAATTATAGTCTACCATAACTAATGCAGAGTACTCTGACTGATTTTTCCGACACGAAGCAGATCCTATGCTCACAATAACAGAGTACTCTGTTCCTTCAGGTAAAGCAGAGCCCCTGTTCTAAACCAAGAACAGAGTACCTCTGCTTCCATGATGAGCAAACCAGAGTATCCTCAGCTCTGCTCCAGCAGGAACAAGAGGTCCCTTCTTATTTCCGCTCGCTACTGAATTTGCTGGCTACGAGAGAGTGGAGAACGAGAGTTGAGTAGCTTACGGTTGAACCAGATGTTGGATGCGAGCTCCTCGGCCTTGCGGCTCCAGGTGTTGAAGAAGTCGAGGATGTGCTCCATGGGGCTGTCCCCCCTCTCCCCGCTCCGGGGCTGCTGCTGCTGCGCTGCTGCCTCCCCCATGATCACGTACGGCGGCAGCTCCTGGTCCCCGCGCGCCGCCGTCCACTGCGCCGCCTGCTGGTTCTCCGGGTGCGCGCCCGGCGCCGCCGGCGGACCCATCTGCCGCGTGCCCCACCGCGCGGACTCCGCGGGCGCGGCCTGGCCCGTCCCGGCTCCCTCGGCAGGAGCTGGAGATTGAGTAGTGGCAGGCTGCGGCGTGCCTTGGGGCGGGTACGCTCCCTTCGCGGGTGCAGCGCCTGGCTGCGGCGCCCCGCCGGGGGAGGCGTCGTGACTTCCGTTCTTCCCCTCCATGGCTGAAGACGACGACGTGCGAGCTGGTCACGAAGCTTGGGGAGTAGGAGTAGGTGCTGGAATGGCGTGGAGCTTGGTGGAAACCGGTATTGTAGAGCGTGAGAAAAACAAAACAGATTCGACTGAAGGCGAGGAGACGAAGGATCACGTTTTTTTATAGCTTGGACGGCTGCGTGTCGGCCAGGGAGCGAAGCCGAATTCCGCTACGGGATGACGCGGGACGGCGGGACACCCTGCTTCGGGACCAAGAACCTTCGAGGCGAAGCGCGTGCAGAGCTACGTGGACGACAGAGACTTCGCCGCGGAGACCACGTGTTCGACGCGGCTCCTTGTTCAACCGCCACTTGGATGGCAGCAACTATGCTCCGACTGTAGAGGCCGCTGTTATGTTTCTTTGCTGCTGATGATCTAAAAGTAAGTGTTTTTTTAATTTTCAAATATTTACTTTGATTATTTATTTTATTTAAAAAATTTATAAAAAATATTATTTATTTTATTGTGAAATGACTTATTTATTTTCATATTTTAATAAATTTTTTAAATGAGATGAATGTTCAAACGTTAATTTAAAAAAGTCAAAAAAACGTCACTTATTTTAAAATAGAGAGAGTATTTTGTTACCAGGCTGTTCTATGTCTTAACAAAGTACTTTTTTTGTTTTAAATTACTAACACCATTAACTTTTAATATCAATTTTAACTATTCATATTCAAAAAATTTATTCTAATGTGTAAAATTATTAATTTTGATTTAAAATCCATTAATGATAAATCAAATAATAACAAAATTTTACACATTTGAATAAATTTTTTAAAAAAACAAATAATCAAAGTTATAAGTAAACGGTGTCAATAATTTAAAACCAAAGAAAGTACTAATGGGATCCTTCATTGTGGTTTGAACCATATAATGGGATCCTGCAAGCCTGGGTTCTTTCTAGTAGAAATGCAATTTTTCCAGTAAGTAGACTTAAAGCATGTACTCTCTCAAATTTTAAATATTGGTACCATTAATTTTTAACAATTATTTGTCTTATTAAAAAAATTATTTAAAGAATAATATTATTAAGACATGTTTCAAATATCGATAAAATATATACTATTTATTATAATTTTTTAATAAGAAAAATAATAAAAATAAATGATAGAAGTTACCTGTGTCAATAGTTTAAAACGGAAGAAAGTATAACGTATGAAAGCCAAACTAATCATGCAACATCACCATTCAACTCTTTACCATACTTTTTAAATAATCGAAGAAAGGTTTGGGCCTTAGTCTCCAGTGAGATTACGATCTCTTATAAAGAATAGCAAATTTCATGTCTGCCAAAGCACTGATCTAAGCAAACAAGTAAGAAGAAACCGAACAAAAATTAAAGAGTAATCCTGTTTCAAGAACTCCATCCAAAACTAGAAAAAAGATGGGTAGCCATCATCTACAAGTGACGATTAGCATCTAGAATTATCTTCTTCTCTTCATCCTTCCTTTGTAATTGTGCCCAGAAATAGTGAGATGTCATACTTAAAATAGTGAGATGGTGGTGGCAGGTTTGTCGCCCGCCTCACTCAGCGACGGAAAAATAAATCCCTTGAGTCCTCAATCAAGGGTGGTGAGACCACGTTATGGATTTGTGCTGCGTCTGCCATCTCCACTATCACCATCCGAAGTCCTGCCACAGCTCAGAAAAGAATGCCGTGCGGAGGAGCAAAACGCAGGAGGATGAAACATAATAGAAAATCAGAAAGGAAATTGGCAAATTATTTGGAGGCTGTAGGATTTGAACCACGGATGTGGGCTTAGCTTCTTGGCTGCTGTTTGAAGCCTCAGAGAATCCAGATAAAAAGAATTCTAATAAGTATCAACCGAGAAAGTTTTTAAAAAATTATAAAATCGATAAATTTAACTATTATTTAATATTTTTTTCTATAATGCACATCAATATAACTAAAATGATAAAATCTCATAATCTAAGTGTTTAAGATTTTAAAATATTAAAATTTAAAAATTTATATAAAATCTCTTAATCCAAACGACAGAGATTTTATAATAATTCGAATTTAAAATCTATAATCTTATAATTCGAATTCAAACGGGCCTTAGATGTGTCCACGGCTACGAGGCCGTGTTCCTCTGGCTCTGCATCCCAAGTCCTTGACAAACGCTATGATTAGAGCAGCAGCCCCTTAGGTCGTGCAGCGATGGCAGCAGCTGAGTGGGTGGTGGTGAGATATTTCATCCCCATCGATTGCGCTGTAAATTGCTGGCCAATTCGATTCCATGATTCTATCACACGAAACTCCATGGAGCTCCATCCCATTTCTGGTATGTCATATGGTCGTGGACATTCCATCCATTCCCAACCAACACCTCTCCCATCTAGCCAGCTTTCAGTTTCCAAATTGTGACATACTCCCTTCAGTTTAAATTTTTGTTTCAATGTGTGAAAATTATTAGTTGTGATTTAAATTTTATTAATAATAAATCAAATAATAACAAAAATTTACATATTTAAACAAATTTTTTGAATAAAATGAATAGTCAAAGTTTTTACATTAGAAATCAACGGTGTCAATATTTAAAACCGGAGGGAGTATAAATTAATTTTGAATGTTGATGATTTGCTTCTGTAGGTATTGCAAAATCAGTTTGTTGTTTTAATTTCTGACACAATGTTTAATTACAAATTGTTTCTGGTATAAGTGCAGCATAAATGACTTTAAGAGTGATCTTTAATACTAATTACCTTTGGCAAAATGAATGGATCATATAGATCCTGAATATTCCGAATTTAATTTTCTGATATTGCTATAAATCAATTAGTTACAGGGAGAGTATGGTAGCAATATATTACGCTCAATAAAACCTACTACCGGAATCAACCAGTTCCTCTAGAAAAATTCTTCATGCGATAGGCTTTCATTTCAATCCTAGGGACAGATCTCTTACGATGCTTTTGAAAACCGTAGGGAAAAAATCTCATTGCCTACTGTTTCATCAAAGTCCTAGCAAATCTAAACTTTCTCTAGAATATTCTTCAGTTTCCTTGGGGAATCGACCAGCCGCCAGCCCTTTCAAATTTTCATCTCTTCTCTCTCCTCTCCAGTTACCATAAATCGCTGACCCTTGCTTTAAAAAAATCATGGCCCCTGTCCCTGTGGCCCATGTCTGAAATTCCCCATCTCTCTCTCTCTCTCTCTCTCTCTCTCTCTCTCTCTCTCTCTCTCTCTCTCTCTCTCTCTCTCAGGGAGCATCAACGGTGTCGGAAGGTTGCAGTGCGGCGGCAGTACGAGACGACGGAAGGCGGGGCGTGGTGCGGCAAAAAGGGTGGCTTCCGACGCGGCAGCAGCGGTGCCAATGAGGCGGCCCTGGGGCAGCGTGGGGTAAAATATTCAAACAAAGCTTCATTGTTGTAGTTCTCTTTCAGTCCATCTTTACAGGATTAATAACCTATCATATTCATATGTATCGTAAAACTACAGATCTAACGTTTTAATGTATCACAAAATTATAAGTCTAAAAAATTATATCACAAAACTATATATTTAATGATTTAGTATTATAAAATTACATATTTAGTATGTAATATCATAAAACTAAAGATATCACACATCTTAACTTCTAAGCATGTAGTTTTGTGATACATTTAAGAGCTAAATCTGTTGATTTGCGATGCAACTCTTTAAATATGTAGGTTTGTGATATAATACAATACTAAATTTGTAGTTTTACGATACAAGTGTTTAAATCTATAATTTTGTGATAGTTTTATCAAAGTATATATAGTTTTGTGAAATTTACTCATTGATAAAATATAAAGCATTGCATGAAAGATACAAATAATTGTCAGAGTGTAGGAAGTTTGGATAGATAAATAAGATCTATCCAGCTCATTATGAGCCCAAGAAATATGCCAAATAGCATATGCAT
>BCLH01000573.1:0-37509 GCA_001602315.1 Zoysia pacifica
AAAGTGCTTTGCTTGAATGGAAATACATTTGTAGGCACAATAAAGTTTTAAAATCTTGGAAAGACTTCAAATGTCATTTTAGAGATGTCTTTATTTCTGCATTTTATGCTAATCATTTGCGTGCCAAATTAGACAACTTGAAGCAGAATAGTATGACTGTTAAAGAATACTTTCATGACTTTAAGGTTTGTGTCATTTTTGGTGGCTTAGATGAATGCCGAGAAGATAAAATCAATAGGTTTATGAATGGTCTCAATTCTAAAATCCAAATTTTGCTTATCTCTAAAACTTACTACTCACTCTCACACATGTATTTGCTTGCTTGTATTGCTGAAAATCAGCTTTTATCGTCTAAAAATACAAGCATGAACAATCACCATCAGAAAATTGTTGAATGTATTGCTGATGTACCTTTGTCACAAGGGAAATATGATAAAGAAGAGTTGTGTATTACTTTATCTCTTATTAAAACAGCACAACTAGATAGAGAGCACTCTTCTGTTTCTTGTCCTATGCCTAACATCCTGCAGGAGAGTGAGAAAAAGACTAAAGAAGACGTTATGCTAGTTGATGAGATAATGGATAATGATGTTTGTGTGCTGCCTACTATATTTCAGGAGAGTAAGAAAAATAAAACACACTGTGAGTCCCTCACCACATCTCGATCCTCTCATGCTGCTTGTGTTGAACTGCAATTGCCCAATATTCATCCTAGTGTTTTGCAAAGCTTAGTTGAGCCTCTCAAGACTTATGCTTTGTTTCGTAATGCATATTAGTCCTATGATTGCATCAAGTTGTATGACCAAGTTTTGTTCATCTCAAAAATACAACTAGTGTATGGAGTAGAAAATGTTGTTTTTGAGTACACACATGTGGAGAATAAGCATTTTTATTACGCTGATTTGAATGATGCAAAGGTAGAGCTCATATCTTCGTTATATTGAATTTGATGCTTCTTGTAACCTGAATTATTTAGAGAAGAGATTATTTCAAAATTGCAATTCACAGCATATTAGCAATTGTGTTTTTTATGCTATTAGCAAATACGATGACATTGGAGATTTCTTAGTATCTAAAATAGTCATTTGTACTAATCTGAAATACCCTTTTGAAATGCAAAAACAAGATCAAGCAATAGCATGCACTAACACTAACAATGCTTTGCAAAGTTTCTCTACTTTTGTGATCTATCAACAGGAGCAGCTCATGGAGAAGGAAAAGTTGTTGTTGTGGTCAAGCTACGTGCTCATCCCTTGTTCGAACATGACAGCAAGAAATTGTTTCGACCACTGGATCAAGCCCAGGACGGCTAGCTATAAAGAAGGGGAGAATGATGAGATCTTTGTGGCACTACTTGACCACTTCAGAATACCCCCATGGCCGCCACCTCTATTTTTGGAGTGCACGGTGGAGTGGCGGTTCTCCAATGTGACCTTGAGTCAAGGACGACTCAAAAAGAAGCGGGGAGGATGATGAGGTCACATACATACCCCTGTGGCCTCCAACTTTTGAGATTTCTATAAGGCACGGTGGCATAGCTGGTTTTGAATTTGTGCTTGAGTCGAGAACGACTCCAAATCAAGTGGGGGAGAATGATGACACTACATACATACCTCCATGGCCTCCACCTTTATGATTTTACGAGGTCATATTGGAGTGGCACTTTTACATTCTGAACTTGAGTCAAGGACGACTCTAATTCAAGTGGGTAAGAATGATGTGAATATCATATCCTCTGATGAGGACGTCAATGGAAATATTCACACATGGAGGATTTGGACTGCAAAACAGTACAAACTTGTAACAAAAGCCACAACTTCATATGGAATCCAATTTGGGTTTTTAAGTACATTCTAAAAAGCTCATCAAGTCTACTTTTGAATGGATCTAGCCTCACCTTCATATCACATCGGAGTCAGCGACAATTGTCATTTCAATTCAGAAGGTGCTACATCACTTTAACTTAGGTCGATGGCCCGTGTATCAAGTTGAGCCCATTAGGGGCGCATTCTAGAGTTTGAGGACGACTCTAGCACCCCCTGGTCATTCTCCACCCTATTTAAAGGTCCCAGCCGCCACCAAAAAGACATGGATTTTTTTTTTTTTATAGTTTAGCTAACTTTCTGATCTTTAGTTGTGTCCAAAGACCACCTGTTAGACGGCTTTGAGAACCCCATATTGTGAGAGATTCCTGGTTTGCCACATCTTGTTCTTGCTTGTTCTTCGATTGCTTGCAGGAATTGATCTTGGTGATCAGGTAGATCTTGCTGTCCAGCACGGTCAATAACCATTCAGAGTTGGTTCTGCGATTGCTAAGGCGCACACGACCTGTTTGTTTGTAGTCGGATCGTGAGGGTTGACTCCACCAAATCGATAGTTATCACCTCACCGAAAGATCGGGCACCTCAAGTTCTATCACCAATTAGGTGTTGTTGTCTGAGCTTCCGAAGACTTGTGGAAGACTACATCAAGTTTGTACATGGTTCTGGGTCCTCCGCTCGAAAGAGATACCAAGAGTGAGCACCCGAGCCTTGGAGGCTTGCTCTAGTGCTTGGTTATTATGTGTGACAACCAGGCCGCTGGTGTCTTCACTTCAAACGTGAAGCGTTCCCTTGTGAGCATCGTTTTGGGAACGACGACAGGAACCAAGACTCCGACGGGAGCGGTTCAACGAGGATTAAGGGAATGCGCTATCCTTTTGACACCTCGAGAAAAATTGCTGAGCATCTCTTTCACCCTTCTCTTTACTTATTGTATTTACCTTAATGCAAGTAGTGTGATAGGTCGCTTGGTTGTATCTCTTGGTGGCTCTCGTACCAACTTGCTTGCTAGCTTGATAGCTTGATAGGTTGTTTCTTCTAGCTTGTTTTTGCTCTTACTTAGTCCTCTCTTGCCAGGAATTGATTGTTAGCTTGCTAGAAAGTAGGAAGAGTGGAAAAGATCTAGTAGTGTTAGTGCCTAATTCAACGCCTCTTCTTGGTCACTTGATCCTTAAAAGTGGTATCAAAGACAAAGGCTCATTTTGTAGCTTAGCCGCCTTGAGAAAGTGATCGAGAGTGATGGAGACAAGTTCTTCATCAGAGCCCGGTAGTGGCTCATTGAAGAATCGCTTTCTAAGCTACCTATATGCCACAAAACTGATGAATTCAAGTGCTAACATGAACATCTCATCGAACTCTTCATCTAGCAACTCCTTATGTGCTATTATGATTGAGAATTCTAATTATCTTGAGCTCATCGATGCTTATACTCACTTTGAAACTCTTGATGGTGAAACTATAGGTCCTTCCATGCAACAATTACATGATCTTATTGAAAAGATCAATTCCTTTGAAGGGACACTCAAAATTTCTCATGAAGAATCCATCAAGAGATTCCTCTCAACCAAGGATACCTGTGCTCTTGCCTCTCTTGAAGTTTCATCAAGCAAGGATGATCTAAATGCTTCCACCCCGAGTGAGATCAATGGAATACATGCTCGTCACACGCTTGAAGCATCGGTTTGCAACAACTCTACTTCTACTAGTTCTCACTTACCTCTTAATGATAATGATATAGCTAGTAGTTTGTTAGAGGATTCGTTTGATGTTCTATGTTATGAGTATGATAATATCATTACCCTTCCTAATGAAGTTTTGAAGGATCTATGTATTCGCATTGATAAGCATGTAGGTTTGATCAATTCTTCTGGGAAGTGCCATATCTCTGTTGATGAAGCAAACAAGAAGAATGTTTACACTTGGAAGAGGCATCTCAAGCGCTCTAAGGAACAAAGTTCATCTAAAGAAGTTGCTCTTATTGTTGAGGTTAGTACAAGTGAATCATGTACTATTTTGAATACTAACACCTCTCGTCTCATGGTTTCTAGCAAGGTGAACTACAAAAGTGGTGGGAAACATTGGGTTCTTGATAGTGGTTGCACTCGACACATGACCGGTAATCATAAGATGTTCACCACTATCAAAGAAGATGAGGATAAGGACAAGATGACATTTGGGGAAAATTCCAAAGGAAGAATCAAGGGGTTGGGCAAAGTCGCCATGTCTAATGACTTGTCCATTTCTAATGTTATGCTAGTAGAATCTTTTATATTCAATTTATTATCTGTTGCCCAATTATGTGATCTTGGCTTCACCTGCTTCTTCAATGATAAGGGTACTGAATTGATCAACAAGTCCTTGGGTCTCACGTTCAATGGTTTTCGGCACAACTACTATATTGTGGACTCCTCTTCAAATGAAGTTGTGCTGCAAACTTGTTTTATTGCAAAGTCCTCCAAAGGATGGTTATGGCATAGGAGGCTTGCCCATATTGGAATAGAGCAATTGAAGAAGGTCACTAAGAAGGGCTTAATTCTTAGAATTTAAGATTTCACCTTGAAAAAAGGATAAATTGTGTAGTGCTTGTCAAGCGAGAAAGCAAGTGGCCACTCTTTATCCTTGCAAGACTGTAATGACCATATCAAGACCTCTTGAGGTTCTTCATATTGATCTCTTTGGACTAACAACTTACAAAATTCTTGGTGGTAATCTTTATTGCATGGTGATTGTTGATGATTTATCTCGGTACACATGGACTATCTTTTTAGAAGACAAAGCTCAAGCGATCACCAACTTCAAAAAGTTTGCCAAGTGTGATCAAAATTAATTTGCAGCCAATATCAAGAAAGTGAGAAGTGATAATGGGACAGAGTTTAAGAATTCTTTCATTGAGGAGTATTGTGATGATCTTGGCATCAAGTATGAGTTCTAAGCCACTTACACCTCGGAGCAAAATGGTGTAGTGAAAAGGAAGAATCGGACTCTCATTACACTTGCGAGAGCTATGTTAGATGAATATGGGACTTCGGAGAGGTTTTGGGCTGAAGCTATCAACACGGCGTGCTACAATTCAAATCATTTCTCTTGCGAGAGCTATGTTGGATGAATCTGGGATTCCGAAGAGGTTTTGAGCTGAAGCTATCAACACGGCATGCTACACTTCAAACCGTGTTTATCTTCATCGTCTATTGAAGAAGATCCCATCTGAGCTCTTGGTGGGAAGAATATCTAATGTGGCCTACTTTCGGGTCTTTAGATGCAAGTGCTATATCTTTAAAAAAAGGAAGAGGCTAGACAATTTTGAGAAGAGGACCAACATTAGCTTTTTTGTTGGGTATTCCGGTAACTCTAAAGCTTATCGTGTTTTATCACGTTCCATATTTTGCCTAAATTTAAAAATGTGAAATCAAAAAATTTTCTGACAAACACCCTGACAATTTATCTTTCTCCTAATCTTCTCTCTTCTTTCCTATTTCAAAAGGCAAAAATCCTCACCAAATTAAAACCTAGATAATTTGAAAATTTTAAAAGTATTAAAAATCTGAAAGTGTGATCAAGTGTTTGACTTTGGTTTTCTTCTCTGTTTATTTTCCTCTCATTTGGTTTGAATTTTAAAACCAATTCATTCAATTCAGAATCCAAATCCGAAATTAGATTCCAAATTCCCAGCCATGAGCCACCTCTTCTTCTATTCCTTTCTTCCCTGGCCCAGCTGGCTCTATCTTCTTTCCTTTTTCCTGTGATCAAGCTTGGCCCAGCGTACGCTGTTCCTCTTTTCAAATCTTGACCTCCTCCAAATTGATTTACTCCTTTTTAACAGCCACCGTTCTCCAAATTTTATGAAGTAAAATTTATCTCGAATTTGGAGATGATTCCAAAACAAAAGGTTTTCATCACGAAAAGTTCTCAACCCTGCAAAATTTCAAATTCATCGGAGCTCAGGAAGTTAATCTTGGGGGGGGGGGGGGGAGGGGACAGAGAGCTGCCGAAGAAATTCCAAGGAAATCAGAAATTGATAAGCTGCGAGCCCCACCTGTCAGCGCCTTCTTCCGCTTCCCCGATTTTCTTCCTCCCCGCGTCGCGCCTCCACTGCCCAGCGCGCGCACTCTGCCACCTGCCGGATACCTCCTACTGCAGCTAGCCACGCATTGACGAAGTGCCGGGCATGCACGGCGGCATTGCCTCCTGCCTCACCACGCACTGCAAACAGCCCATCGCCCGGAATCGGACTGCAATCTCACCTCTCTCCACCCGGCCGTCTCTGTTCCCCGAGCTGGCCGCTGCTCCTATTCGCCTCTCCGGGTGCATCTCCACATCCCGAAGCAGCTCCCCAGACTGCCCTCAACCGCTCCCTGCCACTACTCGCCGTGCATCCGTCGACGTGCAGCGCATGCACGGGCGCCGCTGCCGCGTGCCTCGCATGCGCTGCGCGAAGCCGCCAAGCGGCGCGCACCATTGAAGCCGTGGTTGGCCATGCCCCCCTCCTCCCGCTGTCGGAAAGAGAACGCCCCCATCTCTTCTCCCCCTCCACGCACAGCCGGCCTCAATCGCTGCAGAATCGAGCTCCAATCGCGCTTTACCCCTTCGACCCCTGCTGTTCGCTGAAGCCGGCCGCCGTCGAAATTCCCGCCAATCGATGACCAATCAGCCATCCAAACCACCATTGCACCACCTCCACCTCCATATTTCACGATGGACGAGAACACTCCGCCAGAGCTCGACTGGAGCTATGCCGCCGCCGTGGGCCGCCATGGCGCGCCGCCCCTCCGCGTCGACAGCGCTGCACCACGCCTCCTTGGCTCGCCTGAGCCCATGGGAACACCCACTGAACTGTCCTTGTTCTGCTCTGCCTGAGCCCCGAGGCTCCCCGGCCATCCTGCACCCGGCGCCGTGAACCGCCGCCGTCGCGCCGCCAACCTCTGTCGCCTGCTTGTTCCGGCCCGAATCGTCGATGATAGCCTCCTCCGTCGGATGCGCAGCGAGCTCCTCTCGCTTCTGGACCAGTTCTCGTCGAGGTTGAGCGACGGGGGCGCGCGTTCCGCTTCCCCAGCGAGCACCCGCCCATGGCGCCGCCGGTTGCTCCGGCCGCCGCTCAGGTCACGCCCGTGTGCCTGCCCTTTGATCGAGATCCGGCGGCCAGGATTGAAGCCAGCGTAACGCTTAGGTACTCTTAATCTGAACCGTTCGCTCTTTGATCTGCGGCTGAGATTGAAACAGAAGTTATGTTACCTTGTCTAAATCGCAGCCGTTCCTGCTCCATCCAACGCTCCAGATCGATCGGACCCGCTGCCCAGCAAACCAGCGAAGCAGCCGCGGCCCACCTGTCAGTGAGGCAAGGTATAATGCTATGACCACCCAGCCAGTGCACACAGACTGCCCTCCACTGTTCTTTGTACACGGAAATAATTCCTTTAAATTCCAGTAAATGCTAATCTTACACCCTAACCCTGCAATTTCGAAGATAATAATCTGCTAATCCTGATATTTTTTTGGAAGCCCACTGAACTACCTGTTAATCACAAATTAATCCAACTTCATTTGCACTGGATCCTGTTGATTACAGAGAGGTCCCTACAATGTCCATATACCTTCAAACTATTATAACTTTTTGATCCTAACTCAGATTTCAACAATTCTTGAACCATTGAAATCATTGTCTCGAACCCCACCACTTTTACCCATCAAACCTACACCGACATCTAATCTTGCTGATTTTATAAGAAGATTTATTTGAGTTTATGTGATTCTTCTTGCTGTTAGTTTCATTGGTTTTTATTGCAAGTACATAGTTGTGGGTTGTTCCTTAGCATAGCTCATACTAGATTAAAAGTGCACCACACCCTGTTAGTATAATTTATACTGTCGCTAGCATGCATCAGTTCACATGCCGTGGTAGCATTATGTACACTAGTAAAAAAAATTGGAATCTAATAGCTACGTATTAGATTACCTGTATATGTATTAGGAATGGAGTGAAAATAGCACACATAGGCATCTGCTCTGCGTTCACATGCAATAGCTCTTTTACCACACCATAGAATTAGTAGCCACTTTATAAAAGTGAAACCAAGTAATTAATTATTAATCGCTAATAATCAAATGCATATAGAAATTAAGCGGCTAATATGGTACACTAGGCTTTTCGCACTCACCTGTAGTTGATGGACCTTATGGGTGTAGTAGTTTAATTGTAGGTATAAAAATTTAGTAATTAGAAAGCAACGACATATTATGAAACAAAATAATTAATCTCTAGTCACAACAAGTTTCGTATGTTTTATAATTAAATGAAATATTAAATGGAACACGTGTGCACCTCACATTAACACGATTTTATTGCTTAGCATGCATTAGTGCGCATATCCATATTAGCTCTATGTTATCTAATTTAAAGTTGGAAACAAGAAATTAAGGACCAAGAGAAGATTACGCACCACTCTTATCTGCAGATCATACCACCTGCATACAAAGGAGATAGGTAACTAATTGCTAAACAATTCATGCATATAGTTGGGCAACAAATAATGGTACAGCACACAGGCCCCGCGTTACCTTAATAACGTAATTATGAAATAAAATAAAACAGTTAGTTGATACCCCTACAAATTGCCTGCAGATTAGAGGATAGGTAGATATTAGAAGGCACGAATACGGTTCACCCTGTATTTGTGTGCATCAGCACGTGCATGTGTCACCTATTAGTTTTAGTTAAATAATTACTTGCGAGCCGCTAGAACGCATGCATATAGAGTTAAAATAACTAGTATGACATACTCTCTCCATTCACAATTATAAGTCATTCTAACATTTAAATTTTGTTCTCAAATATATGTCATTCTCACTTTCCAATACACTTTTTTCTCTTTCTAACACACTCTCTTTTTCCAATAAATCTCTATCTTTATCTCTTTTCTCTTTATTTTCTGTCATCATACTTTTTTACTTCTCTTTAATTTCTGTGCCCGTAGCTAAAATGACTTATATTTATAAACAGAGGGAGTATATATAAAAGTTAACTAGTCACTATAGTACACTGTGCACCTCACCCTCTGCAGCTTCAGCCACCAGCTTTGCTCGCCCATGTAATCATTCGAGCACTAAAATAAGATGACGCAAATAACACACTCCCGCATTAATGCACGAACACCTGCTAGCCTTATTAGTATAATTAAAAGGACAAGAAAGTGTGACCATTAATCACTAGAAAAGCAACTGCATATTAGAAAACTTAGTAATTAACTTCTAAGTCCCTGTAGGTTTCATCCATATTAGAAACTATATAATTATTAAATGAGACACATACACATCTCAACCGCACTAGCATGCTGTCATTCTACGTTAGCAAGTATACTAACTGAGGTAACACTTGTCAATTGGAATTAAATAGTTTAACTATGTAAATAAGATGAAGTAGTTAAGTGCTAGTCACTAAAAGTTGCCTGTATATTATAACCAATTAATTAAGTGACACGGCCTCTACTAATCACTCCCCAACGGCTGCGCATGGTATTCTTGTGCATGCTGCTAATCTGCCGCACTTGGCAGAATATTGAACGGTTAGTATAACGTAATTAGCTCCCTGACAAGCCACACACTTCTTCGGCCAGAGCTCTTAGTAATTGTAGCTAAAGAAAATGAACATTCTTGTTAGCTGCTAAACTTAAATAAATATTGGTAAGCTAGGACTGGGCATGTACTTAAAAGGACACCTCACAGTAGGCACGCCCAGCACACAGAATTAGCTCCTCATCACAGAAAGCTTAGAGTACTCCCTTTCAAGCTACACTTAGTGATATAGCACAGCATCACGCATAATCTTATCCTCTGTTTTCTTCCGGATTTTTATTTGGCTCTTACTGGAGTTTTATTCGTGTTTTATCGCTTCTTCCTGAGCTTTGTTTTATGGTAGTTTTATTAGACGTATTGTATCGCGTAGATGACGTTTGAATGCGCAGAAGAATCAAGCATCAAGAGGAGCCAGGAGCCATGCGTGGACAGAAGAATGAAGATTTGGACGCCAAGCTATAGACTGAAGATGGGGAACCTAAAAGAGCTTGAAGATTCATCTCAGAAGATTAGAAAATTTCAGGCAAGCTCTAACTCTTTGATCATATTTAACCTATGATTTTGCTACTGCTCCTATAGTGCCTTTTATACTGCTATGCATGATATTTTGATTTAAAATATTGTGTTAGCTATGATCTTAATTGATTGGTTGCTCTATGGATATTAGTGTCGGTTATTAGACATTAATATTAAATACCTTGAATGCTTATTGATGACACCACCTTGTTAACCATAGGATTTTCGTCGTTAAATTCTTTAACGAACAGAAAGTTGCCTTGATATTAGAATACTTAGGGCCCCTCTTGCAATGCTGAGCATTGCCACACCATACACTAATTATTTGCAACTGCGTTAATATGAGTTTGGTGGTGTGAGTAAAATAAAATGGGGTTGGGCTTAGTGCAACAGGTGCTAGGTGAAGCTAAGTGATTTTGGTTGTGGAGCGGGGCTCACAGAAGGTGATGGTGCTACGTGATGGTGCTAAGTGATGTTGCTAGGTGTTTAAGCTTTGGTCTTGGTTCACCTGCCGTGGACGAACCACTGCACCTGCCATATAAAGATCGGTTCATTAGCGCTCGACATAGTGATTACTTGCAACCACAGAACCTGTCTTGGGCAGGACTTACTCCTTGCTTAAGTTATCCACATCGAGCCACTAGGAGGTCAGCAGGACACAAGAGGCCAGGAGAAGACGCGAAGACACTCGCGGTCTGGCTTTCGACAAGTAATTGCCCGCGTCATGGGAACGTATGCCCACAGATATAGCCTCTGATTTATCTATGTGACCCGGTATTTAAGGGGACCAAGAGAAGACGTGGATGGCCATCCCCGCGGTCCAGCTCTAGGAATGTACACCATCGCGTCATCAGGCGCTATGTGAACCCCGATAGACAGCCTCTGGATACGTCTTGGGTGGAATATGTGGAAACCTAAGTGGATGTTGGAGTAAACGTTATGTAACTTTGTTGATCAGGAAGAGCATAGCCTGTGGGTACATTGTATAACCTCTGCAGAGTGTAAAAATTCTTTCGAAATGGCCGTTGTCACGGTATTGACATGCTAATGTTTGGGTACATAATGATTAGTCTCTGTACATCTCCTCAAAGTGTGAGTGAGTGTAGCTACCCGTGTTTTGGATATGTGTTGGCTATGTGGCCGGGGCCGTATGGAGACGTGCCTGCCTCGGATTAAAATTTGGGAACTGATGGAGTGGATTTGATTCCTTCACAGGTCCACCAACTAAAATATGAAGAGACAAGTATTTTATTCTCTCTGGTGGTAAACTTTCTGTAGTGAGCCTGCATAAAACCAGATTTCTGCAAACTAGCCTCTAAGCCATTCCCTTGCTACGACCGAATATTCATCTGTTTTGTATAACCATGCAATGTGTTAGGGCTTGCTGAGTACTCTATATACTCACCCGTTTGCTTTTGTGGTTTTAGTCAGAGAAGATTGCATAGAAGATGATGACGTGATGGGTTTTGTTCTACTCCCCAAGTTTGCTTGTGGATTGGAGCCATGGATTTCCGCAGTTTGCTTTGCCTTTAACTGGCTCACTGGTCTTGGATGAGAAATCCTCGCCATGCCCTTGCTAAAGGTTGTAATCTTAGTTATTCTATTGTAACTCGAAGTATGTTTTTGATATACATTCTGTTATGTATTATGCGTATCAGGTACTGATTTAGGGACTGATACGTGTTTGTACAAAGCATTCAAAAAATGGGGTGTGACATGTTTTCAATGCAACTACCGGTTTTGTAGAAGAATCATGTGATATGCAATTTGATGAAACTAACGGTTCTCAAGAGAACAAAGAATTTTATATTTGTGATGTAGATGATGAACCTTTGGAAGAGACAATGCGGAAGATGCCTATGGGAGAAATCTTTCCAAGAGAAGATGATCCTTCTACGCCGAAAGATTCCTCCTCAACACATCAAGATATCACTACATCTACAAATCAAGCTCAAGAATTATCAAGTGTACAAGCGCCAAGAGAACCACCTCAAGAGCCAACTACACCCAAAAATCAAGGGTCTTCTACAACAAGTGCTACATCACCATGCCCTACAAAGAAATCAGGAATTGAAGAAGATTATAGCTCTCTGCTCCGATAACAAGATACTGTCATCTCTAAGGAGCAAGGCATTCAAGATGCATAAGATGTCTTTCCACCACACGCTCCTCTGGCTCAAGAGGCTCCAAACAGGCAAACCTCATTTCTTGAGATCATGGATGTGACTTGATTTTTGGGAGTCCCTGATAGGACTTGAGTGCCCAATCTTTCGGTGAGGTGATAACTATCAATTTGGTGGAGTCGACCCTCACGATCCGACCATAAAGGAACAGGTCATGTGCGTCTTAGCAATCGCAGAACCAACTTCGTATAGTTATTGACCTCGTCGCAACCCCAAGATCAACTTAATCACGAAGATCAATTCCTGCAAGTAATCGAAGAACAAGCAAGAACAATATGTTGCAAACCAAAATGTCTCAAATGTGAAGTTCTCAAAAGCTGTCTAACAGGTGGTCGTTGGACACAACTGAAGATCATAAAGTTTACACAAGAACTAAACTATAACAAAAGAAAACTCAATTGTTTTGGTGGAGGCTGGGGCCTTTAAATAGGGGTAAGGACGGCCATAGGGGTGCTGGGGTCGTCCTCATGTTGGTTATATGCCCAAGACAAAGCCCATTTGGCCCATGTCGTGGCCCGTTAGTAATATTATGAATACTAATGATCCGGCCAGAGGGTAATTAACCCTACTTATCTAGCATTTGTGCATGCCACCGCCAAGGACTTGTGCACGCCGCCGCTAGGTGTGCACGCATCCACCAGGACCTCCCTTGTTGCAATATGTGTGCGTCAATGAGCGCTAGCACGCCACATCACCGCTATTCTCCTCTCTGTACGTTTGGATGTCCGTAGAGGTGCTGGTACGTTGCGCATTGCATCGCACGGTACGACGCCTTCCTCGACGTTGACTACATCGACTATGCGTGATCTGCCAAGTCTTCCGCTGCATCGCGTGTCCGGAAGGTTTAACCTATGATCATCTACATGCAAGTGATCCTATTTTACGCGGTAATTATTCTGTGCTAGCGAGTAGCCATCCGCGTAACCCAGTAGTGGTACCTGAGCCGTGCTTGCGTTGTTTTTTATCTAGATTATTCTAACGTGGTTGGCTGTAGAATAGATCGTTTTAATGGATAGCATTATGCGTGCATCGGACTGCTTTACTCCGTTTTTGCTTCCGCATCATGTGACTGGCTAATCGGTTGTCTTTACGACAGCGCATGAGCGTCGCGTGGCTGACCACGAGGTTGTGAATTTGTGTAGCGAAGCGGTTGATACACAGTCTGTATGGCTATACCCGCTAGAACGCCATGCTTGTTAATTGTTAGCAGCATGCGGAAGATTTGTTCTATCCGTCATTGGCTGGCGGAGCCAATTGCGTTTTGAAAAATAAATAAAATACCGTAACATCATTCCTAGAAACGCCTAACTCGTTTTTGCAGAGAATGATGTGATGGTATGGCCTCAAAATCATTTGTGATGATGTGTAATTTTGTAGCGGCCTGTGTGTTGCCATTTATTACAGCTGGGTTGTGGCTGTTCGCTTATTTTATTCAGCCTGCATGCCGTCTTAGGGAGTGCTCATATGATGTAATTTATAATTTAATTTGGAATTAGCATGTAATAGGTAATTCAAATTATGTAATCCATCAACATGAGGAAAGGTGTCTCTGCGACCACACCGCGGAAGAATAGGGGACACCTAGGAGAAGGCATCCTCCCTGTTGCTGGCGGTCGTCTGGACAATTTTTTTTTTTGTTGGACGAAGAAAGGCCATACCATCACAATAATCTGATTATCTGTGACATTCATATTTATATATTGTCTGTGATGAGTATGTAAATCCCTTGTAAAAATTAAGGTTTTTTATGCCCTTCCAACAGCTGCACCTTTTGGTTCTTGTTAGTAGGTGATGGGTCTGCCAAAGCAGGACGTCGTCTTCTACCTTGATCTATTAGGTCTGTCGGACACCACAGTATAGTGTCGGTTTACTTGACGAAACTATCAAGTCGGACTTGGGTTTCGGGCTATAGCATTGGAAGCCGAGACATGGGATGTCAACCAACGAACCAGAGTCACAATGGATGTGATGAGCATGGGTTGCCTAACCAGTTCACTATGATACTAGCGGTGATGCCAAAGCTCACTAGTTTCATTGGGAACGTGGGTCTCGTCCTACTATGCAATGTCAGGGGACGTTCAAAAACATAGTGGAGTTTACTTTTATTAAAATTTTTAATGAAAGTAATGCTAATGTTGCATATCTCTGTTGTCGTAGAAAATGTCAAGCAATTTGAGTTTTAATTTGCGATCAATCCTAGAGAAAGAAAAGTTAAATGGAACTAATTTTGTTGATTGGAACCGGAACCTAAGAATTGTTCTCAGGCAGGAAAAGAAAGAGTATGTTCTTGATATGTCCTACCCGGATGAGCCTCAGAATGTCACGCACAACACTAAAGATTATCGTGCTTATGTGAAGCACACCGATGACGCTTTGGATGTGCAGTGCCTGGCGCCTGCTTGCATGAACTCTGCTGCAGAAGCAATATGAGAGCACCAACCCACATGATACGATCGTGGGGCTGCGTAGCATGTTCGAAAACCAAGCAAGGGTTGACAGGTTTAACACCTCAAAGTCCCTATTTGGCAGCAAGCTTGCTGAAGGCGCTCCGGTCAGCCCTCATGTAATCAAGATGATTGGTTACATTGAGAGCTTGCAGAGACTTAGGTTTTCCCCTCGACGACGATCTTGCAACCGATGCGATACTGCAGTCTCTACCAGCTAGCTTTGAGCCATTTATTATGAACTACCATATGAATGGCTGATGTGGCGGGAGCGTGAGGTGCGGGGTGATCGTAGGGAGAATGCAGGAGCAGGTGCGCCTGCGAGTTAGAACGCAAAGGGTAGCGAGGCGGCGGCGCTGGAACGAGGTCGTCGGACCGAGGAACGTCCTCAGCCACGGCGACCAAGGGAACAAGCGCCCCACAAGGGAGATCTCTTATTCCTTTGATGACCTAAACAATTGACTACGGCTGCCTTTATACTCAGGCGCCTAAAACTATTAACAACTTAACTGCCTACTATTTAGAAACTAATTAACTAGAATAACAAATCTTAGCTGAACTATAACAACTTATCTCCAATCATCGCTGCTCCGGACGTCCACCTCAGCTCTTCTGTTCTGTGGCGTTCCTCAGACGGCGACAATACTTCCTGCCAATGAAAGAGTCCATAACAGTTCCCCCCTCCCCAACAAACAGCTCGTCCTCGAGCTGTACTTCAGGGTACAATTGCTTGAACTCCTCCAACTTCCTCCAGGAAGCATCCGAAGCAGAGCGGTCCTTCCACTGAACCAACAGTTCCCATATGCCTCTGTTCAGTCGAGCCCTGATAACTTTCTCTGGAGCAACAAGCACTCTCCCATTCAGAAGTTCAGGCAAAGGGGCGATTGATGTTGGTGGTTCACCATGGAACTTTTTTAACAGAGATACATGAAAACACATTGTGAATCCGGGCTCTTGGAGGCAGCTTGAGACGATAAGATACTTCCCCTATCCTTTCAATGATCTGATATGGCCCATAGTATTTAGGTCCCAACTTGGATGTGCGCACTGATGTAACACCCACAGCTGAACGCTGATGCAGTCTGAGCCATACCCAATCATTCATCTCGAAGTTTACCGCTCTTCGGGCTTTATCTTGAAACTTCTTCATCTTGTTCTGGGCCAGTTGCAGCCTATCACGAACATCAATCAGGAACTCATCGCGCTGTAACATTTGTTGATCCACTGCTGCTACCCTTGCTGAGCCCTGCTGGTAGGACAGAATAGGTGGTGGGTCACGACCATACACAACCCTGAATGGAGAGCACTGTATAGCAGTTTGGTATGATGTATTGTAACAGAACTCTGCCCATGGAAGCCATTGGAGCCATGAACGTGGGTGATCGCCTGCTAGACACCTGAGATGCATGGTAATCTCTATTGACAACCTCAGATTGACCATCTATTTGTGGGTGAAAAGCTGAACTCATATGCAGTTTGACACCAGCAAAGCGAAATAATTCTGACCAAAAGACACTAGTGAAGATAGTATCTCGATCACATACTATAGAACAGGGGATGCCATGTAACTTTATTATGTTATCGAAGAAAGCTTTGGCAACAGAGGCTGTGGTATATGGGTGCCCCAGAGCAATGAAGTGGTTGTACTTCGAAAATCTATCAACCACTGTTAGCACGACTGACTTGCCTCCTACCTTAGGAAAACCTTCGATAAAATCCATTGATATATCATTCCAAATGTCAGATGGTATTGGGAGAGGTTGCAGCAGCCCCCCTGGGTGTAAATGTTCAGTTTTGTTTCTCTGACAGACCGAACAGCTCTTGATGAATTCACACACCCTCCTGCTAGCCCCAGTGCTATGGAATGTAGCCCGAAAACGGTGAAGTGTCTTCTGAGTACCCTCATGGCCTGTAGTGTGAGCTTCTTCGAGAACGGATGGCCATAGAGAGGACGAATCTGGAACAAAGACTCGTCCATGGAATGTCAATAGGCCATCAACTTCTTCCCAGCCTTCTACTACTGTTCCCTCCTGCAACTTCTTCTGGATTGTCTTGCATTGTTCATCCTGTGCTCCTTCTTCTCAGAGTATATCAAACACTTGACAGATGTGCTGATATAGTGTTTAGTGCAAACTGCTCATCATCTCTACAGGACAGTTCATCTGCCATAGTATTGAGCTTGCCTGGTCTGTACTCTACTGTGATATCATACCCAAACAACTTGCTGACCCAAGTGTGTTAGGGAGCAGTGGACAATCTCTGATCGAGGATGCACTTGAGACTGTAATGGTCAGTCCGAACAGTGAATGCTCTGCCCCACAGATATGGACGCCAATGTCGCACTGCTTTGACTAATCCAATCAATTCTCTCTCATATGCTGCAATTTAGAGTGATGTGGAGTGATGGCCCTGCTAAAAACGCCACTGCACCATCTCCCTGATGCAGCACGGCACCGAAACCAATTCCTAAAGCATCACAGTCAACAAAGAATCTTCTACTGAAATCAGGCAATTGTAATAACGGTACATGGCATAATGCTTGTTTGAGCTATAAGAATGAGTGATCTGCAGCATTACTCCATGCAAATGCTTCCTTCTTGAGTAGGGCTGTCAGTGGTGCTGCTATGGTGCCGTATCCAGCAATGAACTTCCTGTAATACCAGGTCAAGCCAAGGAATCCCTGGAGTGCTTTCAGCGTTTGAGGACGTGGCCAGGACCGTACTGCCGACACTTTCTTAGGATCCCTGGCGACTGACAGCGTTTGAGGACGTAGCCAGGACTGTACTGCCGATACTTTCTCAGGATCCATGGCGACTCCTTGTTCCGAGATGACATGCCCCAGGTAGGACACCTGACCGGTGCCAAAGGAGCACTTGGACCGTTTTAGGAACAACTTATTCTCACGCAACACTTCAAAGACAGCCTTGACATGTTGGAGTGGTTCAGACGAGGAGCTGCTAAACACTAGTATGTCATCGAAAAATACAAGAACACACATTGGAATGAATGGTTTCAGGATGTCATTCATCAATGACTTAAACGTTGATGGTGCGTTCGTCAGACCAAATGCCATCACTAGGAACTCAAAATGCCCACGGTGAGTACGGAATGCTGTTTTGTCAATGTCCTCTGGATGCATACAGACTTGGTGATACCCACTCCAGAGATCTAGCTTTGTGAAAAATCTGGCACCACACAACTCATCTATAAGTTCATCAACAATTGGTATTGGAAACTTGTCTTTCACTGTTTTCTCATTAAGAGCTCGATAATCAACACAAAATCTCCATGTATTATCAGCTTTCTTGACGAGTAAGACTGACGAGGAGAGAGCTGAAGCATGCCCTGAGCTAGCATCTCTTCACACTGCCGTTCAATCTCATCTTTCAACAATTGGGGGTAGCGATAAGGCCTTGCTGCCACTGCAGCTGTTCCTGGCAGCAAATGGATCATGTGATCCTGGCATCGTGGAGGAGGTAAGCCACAAGGTTCCTCAAAGATATCAACAAATGCATCCAGCAAGGTCTCCATTAATTCCTGTAAGGGTGATATAGCATTGCAGATTGCAGGACTACCAGCGATACCTTGGAGGCATACTGAATGATCAAAATGTCTGAATGACATTGTGAGCTTATTGAAATCCCATAATATTGGCCCAAGGGCAGCCGTTGAATTCCCAGTACCACATCAAAGCCTGCTAAAGGAAGTGAGAAGCAATCGACGTTGCATGTTTCTTCACCAATGTGTACTGTTGTGTTGATGCAAATTTCAGCACTTGTCACCCTGTCACCGTTGGCCACTTTCACCGAAAGGCCCGGCCTTGGTGCGACTGGCTGTTTGAGAGATGAAACCACATCTTGGTTTATGAAGCAATGTGTAGGTCCTGAATCAACAAGAGCAATCAGCCTGATTCCTCGGATCACCACCTCTACCTGCATTGTGTTTGTTGAGCCTATTCCTGTCAGCTCGTGCAAGGATATACCCAAATCCTCCACTGCACTGTCAACGCCCTGATCTTCATCCAACTGCAAGAGGAACACTGACTTGCCAGCTTCACACTTATGTCCTGGTGCACATTTTTCAGGGCAATAGAAGCATTCATTGCGCGCACGCTTTGCTGCCAATTCCTTCGCCGAGAGGCGTCGAAAACGTGGCCTTGCAGAGGTTTGCAGACCCTCAGCTGTCTTGGGCGGTGCTGATGCAGTGTGTCCTGGTTTATAAGGGCTGCTTGTTACTGTCTTGTTGGCACCAACATCTTTTCTTCCTTCTGCAATCATACCTCTCTGTTCATATGCTCTAGCTAAGCTCATAGCCATCTGCAGGTTAGAGGGTGCTTGCAGCTCCACATCTGTTCGGAGTGGTTGTCCTAACCCTGCAGTAAACAGGTTCACTTGTTGTGACATGGTCAGATCATCAGAACGGCACAGCAGGGATGAGAACTGCCTCTGATATTCCTCCACCGAGCCAGTCCGGTGTAGTTCCTTGAGTTCTGCCAAGCCATTAGAGCGGATTGGTGAGCCGAATCGCAGATTGACAAATTCTGTGAATCTCGGCCATGTCTGGCAACCATGGTCGCGTTCTAATGCGTAGTACCACAGTGCTGCCACTCCATCCATGTGTAGAGAAGCCAGCCATACTTTTTCCTCATCCAATGTTCGCATGCCACAAAAGTAAGATTCACATCTGTTAAGCCACGTCAGAGGATCAGTCTCACCATCATACTTAGGAAAATTCAGCTTCAATGATCGATGTCCTCTTCTGCAATCTTCCTCAGATCCCCCAAGATTGGATCTGCAGCTGGTACTTCCATTGTCCTGCCCAGATCGCTTGGATGTCTGCAGTTCCTTTGATGGGATCTTCTCTGCTGACCGCTGTTCTTTGGTTCTGGCAATGCGCTCATCGTGTGAATCCAGTCTGCAATTGATTGTTGCCAACAATCGATCCAGCTTCTGCAAGTCAGTTAGTGCCTCAGGAACAGCGGTGGCGCCGGACATGGTCGATGCGCCGTCTGTGGAAACTGATACCAATTTGATGTGGCAGGAGCGTGAGGTGCGGGGTGATTGTAGGGGAGAATGCAGGAGCAGTTGGCGAGTTAGAACGCAAAGGGCAGTGAGGCAGCGGCGCTGGAATGAGGTCGCCGGACCGAGGAATGTCCTCAGCCACGGTGACCAAGGGAACAAGCGCCCCACAAGGGAGATATCTTATTCCTTTGATGACCTAAACAATTGACTACGGCTGCCTTTATACTCAGTTGCCTGAAACTATTAGCAACTTAATTGCCTACTATTTAGGAACTAATTAACTAGAATAACAAATCTTAGCCGAACTATAACAACTTATCTCCAATCCTCACTGCTCCTGACATCCACCTCAGCTCTTCTGTTCTGTTGCGTTCCTCGGACAGCGACAATACTTCCTGCCAATGAAAGAGTCCATAACAATGGGTTGAAGAAGACACTGACCGAGTTGCATGGGATGCTAAAGACGGCAGGGGTGAGCCTTAGGAAGGCTCCTGGTCATATGATGACAATCCAAAAGGGTAAGAAGCGAAAGCGTCCAGCCAAGGCTAAGAAATCCGCCGAATGTGAGACTTCTGGGCAGGCAACTAATTCTATGTTGCGCACTGCATCGCACGGTACGACGCCTTCCTCGACGTCGACTATATCGACTATGCGTGATCTACCAAGTCTTCCGCTGCATAGCGTGTCGGGAAGGTATAACACATGATCATTTACATGCAAGTGATCCGGTTTTACACAGTAATTATTCTGTGCTAGCGAGTAGCCATCTGTGTAACCCTACACCTCAAACCCTAGGACGCAACCCTAATGGGCTCAACTTCATACATGGGCCAACGGCCCAAGTTTGGATGACACAGCACATTCTGTTTTCAAATGATGATTGGCGCTGACTCCAATATGGTATGAAGGCGAGGCTAGATTCATTAGAAAGTAGGCGTGAGGAGCTTTTCAACAAGTACTTGCACATCAAAATCAGAGTTCGTATGAAGTCATGGTGGTCATCACAAATTGGTACTGTTCAGGAGTCCAAGACCTTCCTGCGGGACTCCCCTTGCATTTGGGTCCTCTCCATTATTCATAAGTAGAATCACGTAATTGATCTTAGGTGCACGGGCTCGAGTGATTGGTCCATCAATGGTTATAATGGAAGGTGTGGTGTCCTCCCCTTCTTGAATTGGAGTCGTCCTCGATGAAATGTCTTCTTTTTCACCTACATATGGCTTCAAATCTGCAACATCGAAAGTAGAAGAAACACCATATTCTACAGGTAGATAAAGTTTATAAGCATTATCATTAATTTTACGTAATATTCTGAATGGACCATCAGCACGAGGCATCAACTTAGATTTGCGCAAATTAGGAAAACGATCCTTCATTAAATGTACCCAAACCAAATCACCAAGTTCAAAAGTAATGATCTTCATTCCTTTACTACCAGCAATTTGATTCTTTGCATTTGTGTGTGCAATATTCTATTTTGTTTGCTCATGTATTTTCAGCATGAATTGGGCACGTTTCTCGGCATTAAAATTAACTTTTATCAGTAGGTGGAATAGGTATCAAATCAATTGGTGCTGGAGGAATAAAACCATATACAATCTAAAAAGGCACATGTGTGTGGTAGAGTGTGTAGAACGAGTGTAGACAAACTCAACATGAGGCAAACAGTCTTCCCAAAGTTTTAGATTCATTTTCAGAACAGCTCTAAGCATGGTAGATAAAGTTCTATTAACTACCTCAGTTTGGAGATGATATGTGGTGCTGAAAAGTAACTTTGTCCCCAATTTGTTCCATAGAGTTCTCCTAAAGTGGCTAAGAAATTTAGTATCACGATCTGAAACTATTGTGTTTGGAACCCCGTGTAAACGAACAACTTCGCAAAATAACAAATCAGCAACATTAGTTGCATCATCACTCTTGCGACAAAGAATGAAGTGAGCCATTTTGGAAAATCTGTCAACAACTACAAAGTTGTTGTCCCTCCCCTTAGTTCTAGGTAGTCCTAAAACAAAATTCATCGAAATATCCTCCCAAGGAGCAGTAGGGACAAGAAGAGGACTGTACAAACCGTGGGGGTTGATTCATGACTTAGCTTTGTGACAAGCGGTGCAGAGAGCGAGAAATTTTTCCACATCACGTCACATCTTTGGCAAAAAAAATGATCTGCAAGGATATCCTCCGCCTTCTTAACACCAAAATATCCCATGAGTCCACCTCCATGTGCTTCTTGTAACAGAAAACGATGAATCGAACTAGCGGCAATGCACAGCTTGTTATCACGGAACAAAAATCCATCATCCATAATGTATTTTCCCCGTGTTCTGCCCTCTTTGCAATTCAGAATGATGTCTTTGAAATCAGGGTCAAGACAATACTACTCCTTCACAGTTTGCAGCCCAAAAATTTTGAAATCCAGTTGTGCGAGTGTAGTGTATCGACGAGATAAAGTTTCAGCGATCATATTTTATTCCCTTTCTTATGTTCAATAACATAAGGAAAGGACTCAATGAATTACACCCATTTAGCATGCCTATGGTTCAGATTTGATTGGTTACGAATGTGTTTCAAATATTCATGATCCGAATGAATAATAAATTCCCTAGGCCACAAGTAATGCTGCCATATTTGAAGAGTTCGAACCAGCGCAAAAAGTTCTTTATTATAAGTAGAATAGTTCAAACTGGCGCCGCTTAATTTCTCGCTAAAATATGCTACCGATTTTTCTTCCTATAACAAAACGCTCCCTAACCCAATTCCACTAGAATCACATTCCAGCTCAAAGATCTTAGTGAAATCAAGGAGCTGAAGTAAGGGTACATGGGTCAACTTATCTTTTAAAATAAAAAAGGCTTCTTCTTGTGCTGGATCCAAAGAGAAGGGAACACCCTTTTTCATGAGTTAATTCAGCGGAGCAGCGATGGTGCTGAAATCATGAACAAACTGGCAATAGAATCCAACAAGTCCAAGGAAACTCCGAGTCTGCGTCACGTTGGTGGGAGATGGCCAGCTTTGTATTGCTTCAATCTTGGCGCTATCCACTTCAATACCCTGTGCTGTAACAACATAGCCAAGAAAAGAAACATGATCTGTGCAGAAAGCTACACTTAGCCAAGTTTCCAAAAAGACGTGCAGTTCGCAAAGCATCAAAAACAGCACACAAATGATCCAAATGGTCCTTCAAACTCTTGCTATAGATTAGAATATCATCAAAATAAACAACCACAAACTTTCCTATGAAAGCCCACAAAAGTTCGTTCATTAATCTCATGAAAGTGCTAGGAGCATTAGTCAATCCAAAAGGCATGACTAATCATTTATATAAACCAAATTTTGTTTTAAAGGCTGATTTCCATTCATCCCTCAATTTCATATGAATTTGATGATACCCACTACGCAAATTAACCTTAGAGAACAGAACAGCGCCACTTAGCTCATCAAGATATCATCTAACCTTGGTATAGGGTGACGATAGCGAATTGTTATGTTATTAATGGCATGACAATCGACGCACATGCGCCATGAGCCATCTTCTTGGGCACTAACAAAATAGGAACAACACAAAGACTAAGAGAATCACGAATGTATCCTATATGAAGCAATTCTTGTACCTGACGCTGAATTTCTTTTGTTTCCTCTAGGTTAGTGCGGCATGGCGCACGGTTCGGTAATGATGCCCCTGGAATGAGATCAATATGGTGTTCAATGCCACAAAGAGGAGGAAGACCAGCAGGGACATCATTCGGAAAAACGAGAAGTCCTGCAAAAGCTTAGTAACTGCAGGTGGTACAACAATAGGCAACACATCATGAAGTGAGAACAGTACATGTGTATATATGAGAGCATAGTAAGGAAGACTAGTATCATAGCACACATCAAGATCAGCATGTGTGGCTAGCAAAACAGGAGCTTTTAGTTTAATTTCTTTTTGCACAATCTACGGGTCACTATTTTTTTCTCTTTGTTTGCTCTAGCAAGTTCATCCTCAATTATCTGTTCTGGGGACATAGGATGCAAAATAATTTTCTTGCCCTTAAGATGAGTGAGTATTGGTTCGTGTGCCCATGGTGTACACAATCAGTATCATATTTCCACGGTCTACTGAGCAGCAAAGAGCATGCTTGCATCGAAACAACATCACAATCAACAGAATCATGATATGACCCATATCAAAGTGGATAAGTACAGAGCATTCACATTCATCTTACCACCTTGGTTGAGCCATTGAATGTGATAGGGATGGGGATGCGGTCGAGTCTGGAGAGCGAGTTTCTCGACCATATCTGTGCTTGCCAAGTTGTTACAGCTCCCCCCATCAATGATGATGGGAATAGACCTCTCTTGAATGACGCCTTTAGTGTGGAACAGATTGGGTCGTTGGTTTTGATCCTATGGAGCGACCTGCATACTAAGGACACGTTGTACAACAAGACTCAAATACTTGTCAGCAGCATCAGCAGCAACATCTTCTTCGTCCTGTCCTAAAATGTTAGTAGCAAGCATAGCAAATGTGTCTTCAACAAAATTGCTAGCTGAAGATTACTCACAGTCGTCATGAACAATTAGGACACGCTTGTTTGGACAGTCCCGTATGACAAGTCCATAGCTCTTGCAGCGATGACATTGGATGTCTTTTGTGCGTCTTGTGGAGACAACAGAGGAGCTAGGTGCTAGATTACCGAGAGGAGGTTTGGTCGTTCTTGGAGTGGACAAATGTGGTGCAGAAACTCGTGTTTTGCTGCTGGCTGGAGATGGTGGTGCCGACTGTGAAGAAGTAGTCGACAGTGTGAATGGCTTGAACGTTGTGGTCCGTCCTACAAAAGAGTTAGCTCATGTCATCGTTTGGCATCCCTGCACTTGACGTTTAGCTTTACAAGCAAGATGGAATAAACATGTGATATTATTATAGTGATAGAAATCAAGAATATCCTAAATGTCACGTTTAGTCCACCCAAAAAATGTGACATTGCCACATTATCATCCTCAACTAAGCCACAATGAAGCATACCAGTCTGTAGCTCCTGAAAATACTCCTCAACAGAGTTTGTTCTTTGATTCAAACGGTGCAGTTTATTAAGCATATCTCGAGCATAGTACGAGGGAACAAATCTATGACGCATGAGTGCTTTTAATGCCTCCCAAGTGGTGGGTATGTTATTAGGGTGTTTGCTGCAATGTTCACGCCACCAAATGGAAGCAAAATCTGTAAACTCACTAGTAGCAGCCCTAACTTGTGAAACAATGGGAACAGCATGGGATGCAAATTTTTTATCAACAGCAAGATCCCAATCAAGATAAGTATCAGGATTATATTTTCCATTAAATGGAGCTATAGATTCACATTAGCAAATGAATCATCCTGATTACGTACTGCATGACGGTTGTTTTGCTAAGGCAGTCCGCGTTGATTTGCATTCTGACGATGATGTTCTCGATGGTTGTTATTCCGAGGAAGATCTTCTTGCTCGATGTCACCACCATAATCAGCTTCCGCATGTTCATCAACCCCACTATGGGCAGCTTGTTGTTGAGCGACATTTGCAATTTGTAGGGACAGCTCCTCAAGCCGCTCCATGATGGTGGCCAGGCTGGTGTTGGTGGTGGCTTGTGCTGTCTTCATTTCAGCAAGAGTGATACCTATTTCAACTTGACTAGTTTCCAATGTTCCAAGGTGTTCGTTTGTAACATGAATATCTTCTGCTAACCCATCGACTTACAGCTGTACTTGCCGCTCAAAATGCACGATGATACCCTTGTACGAGGAGAATGTGGATATGTCTTGTCGAACTCCTCCGTAGGTCCTGCCATTGTTAGCAACAAAGTAGAAAAACAAATGTGTGCTCTGCAACTAGTAGCATGTGGATCACTCGGTGGGAACCAGTATCAAGCTCTTACAAGTTCTTACCATATAAGGAAGAGTGACTTGCAGCCAACGGTGTCAACCAGTGGAGATTGGTGGAGCGATTGTCAGAGACACAAACACTATTTGCTATAGAAATCTATGGACCTAGGGTAGTTTCACTTTGTAGCAAGGGTTAGCATAATCAATTCAACAAATGCAATGTTGAATTAGTGCTCAAAATATCAGTACAAGTTGCTACTACAAAGAAGAAACGTAGCAAATGGTGCGCTAAGAAAAACGTGACTTGATGCAAGCAACGAGAAGATTCTCACACCAAGTACTAGGAGAGATGGTAGTTGACTACGCAAGGCAGGGTACAAGTTCCAACCCTAAGCAGTATGCAACAACTAGTCTCAAACGACGAATGAATGTTCTTTTTTTTAGATAGCAGACGTCAGAGCTCTTTTGTGATTGCGACACGCTCAGGTGGACTTTTATGGCAAGGTTGGATTCATTGGAAAGATAAATCCCTGAGCTTTCCATTTTGTGCTCAAATGTTCCAAACAAAGAACGGATGAAAGAGATATGGCTCTTTTTTTTCCGCAACAAAAATCTGGTAACCGAATCTGTTATTTCCAACAAATTCGGATCTACATTGATTTCGTGGATTGCACCCTAACTCTAGAGGATTGTTTTCTAATTTTCCTTGATTGTTTCCTGATTCCGTGAGATCACAGTTTTTCGGATTTGTTTTTAATTATTTCTTTCTTTTGCAGATTGCATTTAGATTTTTGCCAAAGATAAAGATTGCGTTTTGACTATGGAAAGTTGAAAGGTCTGATTATGGAAAGTAAAATATGGTTGAAAACAGCAATTCTAACCGATGCAATGTAGCAATAATTCAACAAAACAAAATACTAAAAAGAATATGCAAAGGCCAAAAGGTCTAAGACAGCGGGAACAATCAAGTTTTTTTGGTATATGTGGATAGTAGGACAAACAAAATAAAACTAAAGATAAGAGCGAGTAGATCTCACTGAGTGAAAGGATCAACTGACTGAGAAGGGAGTTGTATCGGGTACTTACACTACTAAGCCAATTTCTTTTTCTTCCTAATTTCTAGCAAGTCTAGCAAATAACTCCTAGCAAGTGAGGACTAAAGAAGAGTAAAAACAAGCTAGAAGACAACCTATCAAGCTAGTAAGCACATCGGCACAAGAGCCACCAAGAGAAGCAACTAAACAACCTATCACACTACTAGCAAAAGGTAAATGCGATAAGTAAAAAGAAGGGCGATAAAGATGCTCAACGATTTTTTCTGAGATCTCGAAAGAATGGCGCCTTCTCCTAATCGTCGTTAAACCACTCCCGTCGGAGTCTTGGTTCCTCCCGTCGTTCCCAGAATGATGCTCACAAGGATACACTCGACTCCTACAGTGAAGACACTGGCGCCCCGGCTATAGCAAATAATACCAAGCGCTAGAGCAAGCCTCCAAGGCACGGGCGCTCACTGTTGGTGTCCCTTTCGAGCGGAGGACCCGAAACCACGTACAAACTTGATATCATCTTCCACAACTGGCAGAGAGCATCCTCTCTGGAATCCTATGGAATGTATGGGCTAACCGGTCTAGGCTACCATAGACCAAGAGTAACAAGCTGAAGACACTCCTCTCAGCCTCACAAGCTCTAGGAATGTATGGATGCTCTTTGTTACTATTTACAAGCACTCAAGATCTCACTAGATGCTCTCTTCTGCTCTCTTTGGTGAACTTTGGCTCTTGACAAATGATCTTCAACTGTTCTGACCGCGAACAAGCTCCACAATAGCTCCCTCAACGGTTTAAATAGGCCCCAAGCGCTAAAACAACCGTTAAGAGCCGTTGCCAAAAGGATGTCTGTTTTTTTGCAGTCACCTGACTATCCGGTGATTGAGACCATCAGACTGTCCGGTGACTCCTGGTATTCATCTGGTAGAGAGCATCCTCTCTGGAATCCATTCCATGCGACACCGGACTGTCTGGTTCATACCATCACCGGGCTGTCCGGTGAACTTTTTTTTTGGACTTTCATAGACACCTCTTCTAGACACCATCTCCTAGGCTCATCGGACTGTCCGATCATTGAAACGACAAACTGTCTGGTGACTCTTCCTGTTGACTCCAAATAGCACCTCTCTCTGGACTTGGAGCACCTGCACTCACCGGACTATCCGGTGACTCTCGACGGACTGTCCAGTGACTTTCTGCCCTCAACTTCCAGAAAACATCTTCTTTGGACCCTTGGCTCCGAACCTCATCGGACAGTTCGGCGACCTCATCGGACTGTTCTGTGACTCAACAGCTGTTGAAACTTGACTTCTTCAAGATCTTTGTGCTTCTTGTTGCAACTCTTGACATCTTCAAGCTTTCACTGATCACTCAAATGCCTTAAAGAACCTAGAGCATCCACACACCCTAATTCCTATAAAATCGAGACGAGTGACCCAACCTCTTTTAATAGTACTGTGTTTTCTGTAGACACACGGCCTAGAAACTAAGCCACACAAGGCTCTAGATCATCCTTAGTGTCACACCCCAAATTTTCTAATTTGGGGATGTGAACCTTTTCAATTATAAAAGGTAATTTTTTTTAATTATTTCAAGGATTTTATCTATTTATTTAATTTTTTTGAATTTTAAATGTGTTCAAAATTTCCTTGAAAATAAAGGCATAAATGTTTTGTTTAATAATTAATAACTTACTTTTAGAAAATGGTTTTTATTTATTTTAAAAAGTAATTTTATTTGATAAAAAAATGAAAAGGTATTTTATCTAATTTTGATTTTTGAAAATATTATGTTTTTAAAACATGATTTTATTGTGAACTTTGATTTTAATTAGAAATTTTCAAATGAAGTAAAATGAATCTATCTCAAATTATTTTACTGTTTTTGAAATAATCTAGTAAAATGATTTTTGGTATTTATAAGCAAGTTTTATTTGATTTTTTAAAAAGAAGGGGTGCTTTCTCATAATTTTAATCTCCGAAAAGATATCTTGAAAATATTATTTTATTGTGAAGTTTGGTTTTTAAAAGGGTTTGAAAGAAAGCATGAAATGACATTATCTCAAAATCTTTCGAATAAATTCTTCTGTTGTTTATAAGTAAATTACTAAAAGAAATTAAAAAAAGAAATGGTAAAGAAATCAACGAATAAAGCAAATAAGAAAGGAAAGAAAAAAAAAGAGAAAAACTTCCTGGGCCGCCAGCCTCCTCTTCGTCCCTCTCTCTGCGCCACAGCCCAGTCGCCCCTCCTTTCGGCCCAAGGCGCAACTGCCCCACTACTCTTTCCCTCACCGACATCGGGACCCACGTCATCCCCTTCTTCCAGCCTTCCCCTACTGCCTACGCCTTCTTCGCGCGCGCCACCCTAAACCGCTCTCGATTCTCGCGAGATTACTTCCCCCACCGTGCCCACAACTCCTCCCTGACTTGGCTGCCCACTTCCCCCATAAGAATCACCGCCCGAGCCCTCTCTCCTCCCCAAAATTGTCGCCACTGAACTCGTCATCACGCCCTCATCTCGGAGCCACCCTAGCCAAACCGACCTCGTGCCGACCTTCATCGCACCGCACCTCCCTGACCAGGCCGCTTCCCGTCGAGCACCGCTGCCTGGACCTCCTCCCCGACGCCACCGAAGCCTTCCTGCCGTTCCCCGTCGACGCACCTAGTCCTCCGGCTGTCTGCGTCACCAATCGAGCCCAAGGTAAAGACCCCAGCGCTCTCCTCTTTGTTTTGGTAGCAATATCGTAAAAATCCGTGCACCACGGAGCCGAGAGCCATGCTCACCAGAACTCCGGCAATGACGCCGCCTCCTGCCTGGCTGCGCGCCCCATGGGCTGTCGCATCTAGTAGGGACGCTTCAGATTAGATCCCAACACCCCTTTCATTTGTTTAAATCTGATCTGTTCAATCAAAATCTGACGATACGAATCACACCACGTGTACACCTTTAGTCCTAGTCGTTAGATTCAAATCATGGGATGTAGATAGTGCAACGTGTACACTTCAATCCTATCCATCCAATTCAAGATCAAGGGTCCAGATTAATTCTTGGAATTCACATATAAGAATAACTCAAAATCCTTTACTGTGTGAGCACGACCATATGATGACGTCAGCAGATATGTTAATTAATAATAATGGATGAGAAACAGAATTTATTAATTTGGATTAATCTATTAAAGATCTACTAAAAATAATATTAATTTAATAATAATAACAGCAAAATAGTTAATAATATTATTAATCCTAATAATATCTATCGTAATTATTAAATTTACAAAAAAGCCCCTGTCACTTACTAAATTTACAAATCAGTCCCTACCATGTTATAGCTTTACATTTCAGTCCCTATATTTTCTGTAATTAATTTTTGGTTCTTAATTAATTTTAAAAATTATAATTAGGTTCTCAGAACTTAATTTTAATGACATATTAGCCCCATTAATAGTTATAATATCTTATGCAAAAATAATACTAATAATAAGACTTTTCTTTCGCATAATAGTAGTAATAATTCATCAGATAATTATTAATAACTATAAAATGTCATAATATAATAATAGTGATAGTATATATTAATATTACTAGTTAATAATAATTATATAAACTATATTACTAGGTAATAATAACTATACTAACAAGTTCATTTATTATTTATGAATAATAATTCTAATAATAGTAGAAAAGATAACATTATTAATAATCATACTAATACTAATTCCTTTAATTATAATGATAGTATCTTTATTATAATAATATTGTCAGTAATAGTAATATAATTAATATTGATGATGATGATAATAACAACAACAGCAACAACAACAACAACAACATCAACAATAATAATAATTGTAATACTAGTAACTTTAAAATTCAGCCCTTATAAATTTAGTAAATTATAAAATAATTCATGACAATTAATAAATTTCATTTTTAAATCATAAAGTTTTATAAATTAATACATTCTACTGTTTTAATTTAATATAATTTGCATTTATGTCCTTAGAAATTAATTTTAGTTGCAGATTAGTCTATGAACCTTATAAACGCCGTAACTTTTAAACAGTAATTCGATTTAAGTGAATTTTATATCAAAATGATCATAACAAAATAACCTATGCATTCATTTTATAATCCCATTGATTCTCTTCTAATGTATGCATAGTTGTGATTGAACTGTGGTTCCTCGTTTGTTTTATCTATGCGTTTAGACGGATACAATTCGGATCCGCATTACAAAGACTGCCAGCACCAAGACTCAAAGATCAATGAGCAGCAGTACAATTATAAAGGCAAGTGCCTTTGACTATTTTGTGCCTACTTTACAAAACCTCTGTCTTGTAGATTGCATGCTTGTGTCAAATTGAATGCGCACCTATTATTAGAAATTCACCTAGTCTTTTCTTATTATGCCTTGTTGCCCTAATTTACCTTTTTGCTAGGTAGATTATATGCTTAGCTTGCTGTTGTTAGGATGGTGATATTAACTTGATTTATTATCATACTTGCTTCATGAGGATTAACGGGTAATTTAATAGTAACTTTCACTACAAAAATATAGAGAAATTTGATTATATACCAATCCATAGTCCATGAGAGTTTTGCTTCATGTAGAGAAGTAGAGCACAACAAGCGCCGGCTGCCATATCCACTTTGGCCGTTGAGAGAGCCACAACATTTCGCTTCTTAGAGCTCCAAGTAACCAATGATCTCCCAAGAAATTTACATTCACCGGAGGTGCTCTATCTACTCACTTTACATCCAGCGGAGTCTGAGTCGGAATAGCCAACAAGATCAAAGCTTCCATCTTTTGGATACCAAAGGCCCATAGTTGGTGTATACTTAAGGTACTGATGAATCCTTTTGATAGCACTTAGATGGGATTCTTTAGGGTTAGTTGATAACGAGCACATAAACATACACTAAACATAATATCCGGGCGAAAGGCAGTAAGATATAATAGAGAATCAATCATTGATTGATAAAGTTTTTTATCAACCGGTTTACCACTCTCATCCCGGAGTGAAGACATCAACGGCCCGGTTGTCACACACAATACCCAAGCCCTAGAGCAAGCCTCCAAGGCTCGGGCACTCACTTTTGGTGTCCCTTTCGAGCGAAGGACCTGTAACCGCATCCAAACTTGATGTCCTTTTCCACAAGTATTTAAAATTTTGGACAACAACACCTAACCGGTCTAGGCTGCCACAGACCAAAAGTAACAAGCCGAAGACACTCCTCTCAGCCTCACAAGCTCTAGGAATGTATAGATGCTCTTTGCTACTCTTCACTAGCACTCAAGATCTCACTAGATGCACTCTTGTGCTTCAACTAGGTGACCTTTGGCTTCCACAAGTGTTCTCTAACTGTTCTGGCCGCGAGCAAGCTCCACAATAGCTTTTCCAACAGTTTAAATAGGCCCCAAGACCAAAAACAACCGTTGAGAGCCGTTACTAAAAAGCTGACTGTTTTTTGCAGTCACCAGACTGTTCAGTGACTCTTGATCTTCATCTGGCAAAGAACATCCTCTCTGGAATACGTTTCATATGACATCGGACTGTCCGGTTCATACCATCATCGAATTGTCTGGTGAACTTCTCTTTTGGACTTCCAGAGACATCTCTTTTGGACACCATCTTTTGGGCTCACTGGACTGCCCGATCATTGAAACGATCGACTATTCGATGACTCTTCCCTATTGACTCCAGAGAGAACCTCTCTCTGGACTTCGAGCACTTTGCACTCACGAGACTATCTGGTGAGTCCCGTCAGATTATCTGGTGACCTTCTGTTCTCAGCTTCCAGAAAACATCATCTTTGGATTCTTGGCTTCGACTCTCACCAGACTGTCCAGTGACCTCATCGGACTGTCAGATGACTCAACACATGATGAAACTTGACTTCTTCAAGATTTTCATGCTTTCCACTGCAACTCTTGACATCTTCAAGCTTTCACTGATCACTCAAGTGCCTCAGAGAACCTAAAGATCCACACATCCTAATTCCTGTAAAGCCGAGACGAGTGACCTGACCCCTCTTAATAGTACCGGTGTTTCCTATGCACACAAGGCCTAAAAACTAAGGCACACAAGGCTCTAGATCATTCTTAGCCTTGGACCAGCTCTCTCCTTAGAAAACACATTGGGGGCTCAAACAACATTGAAGCAACCAACTCGTAGAAGTGGATAATAATGTTGATAAACCTGCATCTATCGAGTTAGTTCATAGTTCTCATTCAATCACCAAAATCATTCATACCTTTGAGGGGCTCAATGGTCATGAAGCTAACACCGAGAAACCTGAAGTCTGATACCACTTGATAAGACTTGAGTGCTCGATCTTTCAGTGAGGTGATAACTATCAATTTGCTGGAGTCAACCCTCACGATCTGACTACAAATGAATAGGTCGTATGCGCCTTAGCAATCACAGAACCAACTACAAATGGTTATTGACCTCACCGGAATAGCAAGATCAACCCGATCACGAAGATTAATTCCTGCAAGTAATCAAAGAACAAGCAAGAACAAGATGTAGCAAACCAAAATCTCTCAGATGTGGGGTTCTCAAAAGGTGTCTAATAGGTGATCGTTGGACACAACTAAAGATCAAAAAGTTTGCACAAGAGCTAAACTATAACAAAAGAAAACTCAACTGTTTTGATGGAGGCTAGGGCCTTTAAATAGGGGTAAGGACAACCACAGGGGTGCTAGGGTTGTCCTCAAACCCTAGGACACGCCCCTAATGGCTCAACTTGATACACAGGCCAACGGCTCAAGTTTGGGTGATGCAACACTTTCTGTTTTCAAATTACAATTGGTGCTGACTCCAAGGTGGTATGAAAGTTTGGCCAGACCCGTTGGAAAGTAGACACGAGGAGCTTTCCAACAAGTACTTGCACATCAAAATCAAAGTTCATATGAAGTCGTGGTGGTCATCACAATTTGGTGCTGTTCAATAGTCCGAGACCTTCCTGCGAGACTCCCCTTGCATTTGGGTCCTCTCCTTTATTCATAAGTAGAATCACGTAATTGATCTCACGTGAACAAGCTCGAGTGATTAGTCCATCAATGGTTGAAATGGAAGGTGTGGTGTCCTGATTAGTCCCTCTCAAGGGTTAAAGACTATGAGAAATCAATATAAGCGAAATTATACTAATGATGATGATGCTAATATTGCTTGTGAGAATTTCTCTTTTGTGTCTCTACTAGAGCCCAAGAACATTGATGAAGCAGTGGAGGATCACAAATGGATGATGGTTATGCAAGAGGAGCTCAATAACTTTGAGAGAAATCAAGTTTGGGAATTTGTAAAGAGGCCGAAGCACAAGAACATCATTGGTGGCAAATGGGTCTTCAAGAACAAGCAAGATGAAAATGGAAATGTCGTTAGGAATAAAGCATGACTCGTGGCCAAGGGTTACCCCCAAGATGAGGGGATTGACTTTGATGAAACCTTTGCCCCCATGGCTTGACTAGAGACAATTCGAACCTTGCTTGCTTATGCTTCACATTTTAACTTCAAATTATATCAGATGGATGTGAAGAGCGCGTTTTTCTTAACGGCTATATTAATGAGCAGGTTTATGTTGAGCAACCACCCGGCTTCGAGGATCTCAAGCACCCCGACCACGTCTTCAAGCTAAAGAAAGCATTGTATGGACTCAAGCAAACTCCAAGAGCGTTGTTTGTGCGGCTAAGAGATTTCTTCACTAACAAGGGCTCCAAAATAGGGAGTATCAATAACACTCTCTTCACTAAACATGTTGACAATGACCTTTTTATTTGTCAAATATATGTGGATGATATTATCTTTGGATACACTAATGAAGCTTATAATGTAGAATTTTGTGATCTAATGGCCAAAGAATTTGATATGTCCATGATAGGAGAGCTTCACTTGTTCCTCGGCTTTCAAGACAAGCAAATAAAGGGAGAAACATTCATCTATCAAGAGAAGTACACAAGAGATCTTCTCAAGCGTTTCGGAATGGAGATTCTAAGCCAATCAAGACTCTAATGGCCACAAATGGTTTTTTTGGCCTGGATGAGAGTGGTAAATCGGTTGATAAAAAGCTTTATCATTTCATGATTGGTTCTCTCTTATATCTTACCGCTTCTTATCCAGATATAATGTTTTGTGTATGCTTATGTTCTCGTTATCAAGCTAACCCTAAAGAATCCCATTTAAGTGCTATCAAAAGAATTCTTATGTACCTCAAGTATACACCAACCATGGGTCTTTGGCATTCTAAAGATAGAGGATTTGATCTTATTGGCTATTCTGACTTGGATTTCGCCGGATGCAAAGTGAGTCGAAAAAGTACTTTCGGTGGATGTCAATTCCTTAGAATATCATTGGTTGCTTGGAGCTCTAAGAAGAAAAATGTTGAGGCCCTCTCATCGTCCGAAGTGGAATATGATGAGGACATCACTCCTTTAGACACAGGAGTCCTCAAATTAGTATTGATGAAACTCATGCACGACAGTTGAGATTAGAAGTAAGCTCGTTCATAAATACATGTCTTCCTTTCTTTGAGAATAGATTGTTACCTAATAACTTTATCTTGATTAGGAACATTGGAGAGAGTCAAGGAAAGCATGAAGAAGGACATGGCGATGTTCAAGATCAGAACTGCACATTCGACCTCGGAGGAGATCCAAACAACTAAGGTTCGAGTCTTACTCGGACTCTAGAAGCAGCCTGCAGTAAAACAGATGCCCGAGTCCCATACGAGCTCTGTTTTGGATGTTATAGATGTGGTTGGAAAGCTAACAAGATAATTTTTCCAACAGCACTAGTCTCGTCTCCAAATTCGATCAAAATTAGAGAAATTATTAAAACAAGATGACGTCTAAAAACTACCCCAGGTGATGCGACATTATCTTTTGGCCCTTGAGCCGTGTATCTTTTCTAGGCCCATTAGTATTAGGGTTTGCCCTTAAAGTCCTCCTAAACTCTATATAATCAGTAGCCGCCATCATTAGAGATAGGTTTTAATTAATTTTCCACTGTTATGAAACAGTTTGTTGTTTGACTGTTGGTTTTCCAACTTCTTCATTTAATTCAGATTTCGCAATTGAGTTGTGTTCTTCTTTGTTCTTGCTTGTGTTCTTCGATTTGCAGGCTTGGATTAGCCTTCCTGGCGAGGTCAAACATGTGCGCACGGTTGATAACCAAAAGAGAAGTGGTGCTGCGATTGCGAGGTTCGAATCGTGTTGATTTGAGGCCAGACCGATTATGTGTTGCATCTCCACCAAATTGAAAGTTATCACGACCTGACGGACGATTGAGAACCACGTACACATCAAGTGTTAATTAGAGCTTCAGTAATACCGTCAGGTTCACATTTATCCTTGTTTATTTTGCATTCAACCGATCATCGACACAAAAGCCGCAACACAAAAAACTTAGTAGATCGTAAGGTATTTCCTCTGTCCAAGCCGTGTTTAACCTTTGCATAATTTTATTTCAGAGTCCGTAGTGTTTACTTTGTGTTCTTAGTTTGTGTTTTTGTTGCTGGATTTTGTGATCATTTTGTATCCAGGTATTTTCCTTCTTCGTTCATTCACATTGTGTTCAGATCTGTTATCGTGTCACATCTGTTAATTGTTTCTTTTGCATTGTTATTTTATCTCACCCACCCCATATTTTGATCACAACCAGATCCACCTCCCCATATTTATCCGCTGCTCAATCATCCACAAAAATGTCCATAAAATTCGCATCCAATTTAAAATCTGAATCTGTTTTCCGCCTTCCAAACAAATCTAATTCATACATCCATCATTAAAATAGTCATAACTTTTGTTTTTGGACACTAAAATAGACATATAAGTACTTTTCAGATATCTACAGAAAATTTCTCATCCTCCCACGATCCTAGATTCAACAAATTCAGAAAGTAAGTTTCTATTTTCGCGCTCTAAAGTTTCAGTACAGATTTAACAGAAATTTGAGATTTTTCTCCATGCCACAACTTTCATCATGTTAATCTGAAATTTGGTCATGTACCAAGCTTTGTGCTTCTGGTTTAGTAAACAATATCAGAAAAATAAATAAAAAATAAAAAATTTTGAAGACCTAGAAGCCGAGAATTAACCTTTGCTGATTTTTCAAGTGTTGAACAATTTGCTGATTTCTGGAGCCTTATCATTTGTCTTGTTGCTGCCCTTTGATATCTTCATTCATATTCTTGTAACATCTGAATTTTTCATAAGATTTGGCCAGCAACTAAAACATAATATTTAGAACACTTATTCAATATTAATATCTTTTATAGAATTGTGTTGCACTAATCATTATTTCAGCCCTTCAAGCTTCACATATCCACCTCAGATCAGCACTGTATTTGACCCTGTAGTTGTGAAATTATGACTCTCTGGTTTCTCCTGCCACTAGTTGCACCATCCTTTGCTTCGCTTTGGTAAGAATCTTACAAGAGCTCGGTAAAGCGTTTCCTTAAGCGGAATTTTCACCACCCATCTCACTGTATTGCAGGAACAATATTTTTTGTTGTCCATATGCTATTTTTCTAACCATGACAGAAAGAAAACTAGGTGAGTATAGTGAGTGCTGCTTTGCAAAGAATCCTTGATAGTTTCGAGGCAAACTGTAAAAAACGCATTGAGTTTTGAAACAATTTATCGACAAGCCATAAGAGATGTAATCCAACGCAAAGAGATGTCGCATGTGAACAAAAGATGTATAAGGCTCAGACCATTGCTAAATCATTTCCTTCCACGAGTAATTATATTTTTTCATCTCTTCCTTTATATGATGGTTTATATTCTATTAAATATATTGTTTGGGAAAAAGAGATGGATAATATATTTGGACAATTCCGTATGAGTGAAAGGAGAAAGCTTTTGAATGTTGGTCATTCATTAGTTGATCATGCTTTAACTTTGTGGCAATATTTATATATAACAAAAAAATATCCTCGGACATGGAGTGATGCCAAAATTTTTATGAGAAAATTTTTTGTTAATACATCTTTGAAATCTATGTCTAGTTGTGATGAACACTCTTTAGAGGAGGAGCTTTCTACTGTACCTCCTATTGCATCTAACATTT
>BCLH01000573.1:37751-75803 GCA_001602315.1 Zoysia pacifica
TTTGTCAATGTTTGATTTGCCCACTAGTTCTTGTGATAAAGAAAGGTTGTGTGCTGATATTTTTATTCTTCCTATGCAACAAGAAGTGAATGAATATGATACTACTAATTTTTATCTATTCACTAGTGCTGAAATTAAACATTTCACACCAATTACATGTGAAAATGATGAGCTGAAATTGCTATCTTCTCTAAACACTGTGGGTTATATTGAATATGATTCTTTTCGTGACCTTGCTACAGTAGAGAGGACGATATTTTCTAAACCTAAATTGACTTTGTTAACTATAACTCATTTTTATATTACAGGCAACTCTGATCATAGAGGTATGTTTATGGTGCATAGAATTTATATTTGCTCAAATTTGAAATCCTCTTGCATGGTGAAAATAAATAACAAACTAGATGATGCAAATACAAAATGAAATGCCATGTCATGTTTATTTAGTTTTTCTAAGACAACACACTTTATGGCTTCTCATAAGAATTATCTTGCTGATTTTTATGATAAGAATACTCCATGTGATGCTTTAGTGTGCAAAGATGCCATGTTTGCATCTCGTGATCTTTCTAGCTATTTGTGCGCTTTTGTTACTAACCATTTGCAGAAGTATCATGATACCCAATCGAGCAAGCCGAGGACGGCTTTCCATCAACAAGGGGAAAATGATGAGATTATACGGATCTTTGAGCCACTATGTGATTGCATTCAAATACCCCCGTGGTCTCCACTTTTCATGCAGATTGCAGGGCATGGTGGAGTCGAGGTCTCGACAATGAACATGAGTCGAGGACGACTCCATAACAAGAAGGGAAGGATGATGAGGGCATCACTCCTTTAGATACACACAATAGTCCTAAATTTAGTATTGATAAAACTCATGCACGACAGTTGAGATTAGAGGTGAGCTCGTTCCTAAACACATGTATTCCTTTCTTTGAGAATAGATTGCTACCTAATAACTTTATCATGATTAGAAACATTGGAGAGAGTCAAGCATGAAAAAAGACTTGGAGATGCTCAAGATCAGAACCGCATGTTTGACCTTGGAGGAGATCAAACAACTCGGGTTCGAGACTGACTCGGACTCTAGAGCAGCATGCACTAAAACAGATGATTCGGTCTCATACGAGCTATGTTTTGGACGTTCTAGATATGATTGGAAAGCTAACAAGATAACCTTTCCAACAGCACCAGTCTCATCTCCAAATTCTACTGGAATAGTCTAAACATGTGAAAACAAATGATATCCAGAAACTGCCCCGTGTGATGCGACACTAGCTTTTGCCCTTTGGGTCTTGTATCTTTTCTATGCCCATTAGTATTAAGGTTTTCCCCTAAGGTTGTTCTAAACTCTATATAATCAGTATCCACCAACATTAGGGATAGGTTTTGATTAGTTTTTCTCTGTTATGAAACAATTTCATCGTTTGACGATTTGTTGGTTTTCCAATTTCATGATTTAATTCAGATTTCGCAATTGAGTTGCATTCTTTCTTGTTTTTGCGTGTGTTCTTAGATTCGCAGGATGGGATTAGCCTTCTTGGTGAGGTCAATCGTGTGTGCACGATTGATAACCAGAGGAGAAGTGGTGCTGCGATTGAGGGGTTTGAATCATGTTGATTTGAGGCCGGATCAATTGTGTGTCTCATCTCCACCAAATCGAGAGTAATCATGACCTGATGAAAGATCGAGAACCACGTACACATCAGAATATAGGGCAAACAATGCTTGTTGTGCTCAACTTTTCTGCAAAAAGAAAACTCTCATTGACTATGGATTGGTATATAATCAAATTCCACTATATTTTGATAGTGAGAGTGCTATCAATATGGCTCTTCATAAGGGTGATCATGGTCATGTCAAATATATTGAGGTCAAGCATCATTTCATAAGGGATCATGTGGATATTGATCTTATTAGTGTAAGGACAAATGATCAGTTGGCCGATATTTTCACGAAGCCCCTTGATGAGAAGAATTTCAACAGGCTAAGAGGAGAGCTCAACATTCTTGATCTTTTTGACTTCACTTGAGTAATCTCCAAATCTTAGCACCTTCTTGTATATACTTGTTTGCTTGTGTTTGCTTTGTTTTTGTTGTTTTTCTTGTTTTGTAGGACCATCACCTAAGCCTCTCAAGATAGCAATGATCATGGAGAGCTTGGGAAGAATGTTCATGGGGTGCCCAAGGTTAGGAGATGAGGTTCATTGTGAGTAAGCTTGCGAGGAGATTCGATATGATGAGGGTAATTGTTTTCTAGTCTTTCTTCATCATAAACATGCATCTTTCGTTCTTGTTTATGCATTCATGTGCATCTCATGCTTTGCATTTAGTGTCATGACGTCAAGCACGATTCTAGGGGGAGTTGCTCATAATCGATATAAGTTTATTGCCCCTAGATATCCTTTAAAATAATTGTGAGCTTCATGCCATTGAACCACAATCTTTCGAGCTCTAAAGATAAATCTACTTACGCGGCTCAAAGACTATGGTTCATACATTCTCGTGTTCATCACTAACCCCCTTGTTGAAAGAAGAAGATGTTTCTTGGAAAATATTTTTATAGGAAAGATCATTACTATAGTGAAGCATCATTCGAAAGGGAGAAGGAGTTAGTTTTCAAAGGGCTTGATCAAGACGCAAAGAAGAAGAAGAGACTCAAGACGCAAAGAAGAAGAAGAGACAACCAAGAAAGAAAATTGAAGATAAGATCTGGTAATATTGTTTTATACCCTATCTATCTATCATGTTCGTTGTTCTATTGTATCCTCCTCTTTTGTGGTATTCCTTTTTGGTTGAAAGATGACAAAGGCTGAGAGAATTGACAATGATGACTAACAAGAAACGAAACCGATGGTACCCAGGGGAGAGAAACATTTGATGGTGATCGAAGATGTGTGTCAAGATCATCAAGAGGATGAAGTGTTCAAGAAACCAACGGGAGTAACCTTACCTATAAAATCAAATATCTTCATTACTGTCCCTATTGCCCTCTCCTCGTCTTGTGGTTATTTCCTATTTGTAGATGATGAGAAGAGGGAGTCAAAGAAATGAAGATGAATGAAATCACAATCAACAAGACAAATCAATGTACTTATCAAGGGGGGACTCTACAGTCAAGGTATGAATTCTTGTGGAATTATGTCAAGAGATGGTAAGACAACTTGTGCCTATCCTATCTTTTAAAAGTTGTCTCGTGTTTTCCTTCCTATCTTTTATATCATCTCGATCATTTGCATCATGGTTGTCATCAATCACCAAAAAGGGAAAGATTATTAGCTTCATGACCATTGAAGCCCCTTAAAGGTATGAATGATTTTGGTGATTGAATGAGAACTATGAACTAACTTGTTAGATGTAGGTTCATCAACGCTATCTTTCGTCTCTATGAGTTGATTGGTTCAAGGATGCTCGATTTTCCAGTGTGCTTTTCAGGAAGAAGCTTGTCCAAGGCTAAGGATGATCTAGAGCCGTGTGTGACTTTATTTTAGGTCTTGTGTCAATAGGAAAAATAGGTACTATTAAGAGGGGCCCGGTCACTCGTTTCAATTTTACAAGAATTAGGGAGTATGGATGCTCTAGGTTCTCCGAGGCACTTGTGTGATCCGTGGAAGCTTGAAGATATCAAGAGTTGCAGCGGAAAGCAAGAAGATCTTGAAGAAGTTAAGCTTCAGTAGCAGAAGAGTCATTGGATAGTCCAGTGAGTGCTCTGTTTAGGAGTCCAGAGAGGCAGTTTTCTGATAGCTTCTCAAATGGAGTCACTGGACAATTCGATGGGAGTCACCAGACAGTCCGGTGGTGCTAAGACTGGACAGTATGGTGAGTCAGAAGCTGAAGTCTAGAAAAGGTGTCTCAAGAAATCCAAAAGAGAAGGTCACAGGACAATCTGGTGAAGGTATGCACCAGATAGTCTAGTGTCACATGAAATAGATTTCAGAGAGGATGTTTTCTGTCAATAGAAGACCCAGAGTCATCGGACAGTCTGATGGTCCCAATCACTAGACAATCTACTGACTGCAAAAAATAATCAGCTTTTTGGCAACGGCTCTCAACGGTTGTTTCTAGCCTTAGAACCTATTTAAACCATTGCGGGAGCTGTTGTGGAGGTTACCTGCGGCCAGAGAAGTTGAAGAGCACAAGAGAGCATCTAGTGAGGTCTTGAGTGCAAGTGAAGAGTAGCAAAGAGCATCCATACATTTCTAGAGCTTGTGAGGCTAAGAGGAGTGTTTTTGGCTTGTTATTTTTGGTCAATGGCAGCCTAGACCGATTAGACGTCGTTGACCGAAATTTTGAAAACTTGTGCAAGACGACATCAAGTTTGTATGCAGTTACGGGTCCTCCGCTCAAAAGGGACACCAAGAGTGAGCGCCTGAGCCTTGGAGGCTTGCTCTAGCGCTTGGGTATTATGTGTAACAGTCGGGCTGTTGGTGTCTTCACTCCGGGAGTGAACCAAGACTCGGACGATTGGTTAAACAATGATTAGGGGAAGGCGCCATCCTTCCGAGACCTCAAAAAAAACCGTTGAACATCTCTTTCACCCTTCTCTTTACTTATTGTATTTACCTTATTGCGATTAGTGTGATAAGTTGCTTGGTTGTATCTCTTGGATGCTCTCGTGTCGACTCGCTTGTTAGCTTGATAGCTTGTTTCTACTAGCTTGTTTTTTCTCCTACTTAGTCCTCTCTTGCTAGCTTGCTCGAAAGTAGGAAGAGTGGAAAAGATCTAGTAGTGTTAGTGCCCGATTCAACCCCCTTCTCGGTCACTTGATTCTTACACCAACAGAACAATAGATTTTGGGATCGTCATCGCCGTAACCACCAAGGTATGAGACGTAATGAAAATCATGCTGCTAATGAACCTTTTGCTAAGGTTAAATTTACCATCTCACCCATCTCTAGTACTTATGATGTTGAAGCTTATCTTGATTGGGAGATGATTGTAGATAAAAAATTTACCTCTCACTCAGTTCCTAAAAATCACAGTTAGACAAGCCACTAGTAAGTTCGGAGATTTTGCTTTACTTTGGTGGACAGAACTTTGCAGAGCACACTTACAACCTGATAATTGGGCTAGATTGAAAGATGCTATGCATAACCGCTTTGTTCTCTCTTTCTATCATAGAGATTTGCATAAAAAATGGCAACGCTTAAATAACATGATAAATCTGTTCAAGATTACTATGCTGAACTACAAAAAGGTATGATGCGTTGTGAGACTGAAGAGGATAGTGAGGATACTATCTGTCGTTTTTATGGTGGGTTGCGTCATTAAATTCAGGACATTGTTGATTATAAAGGTTATGATATTGTCGACCAGTTGTTCCATCTTGCTATGCTAGTAGAAAAAGAATTGCAGAGATGTCAACTACAGAACAGTAGTCAGACATATACTCAGTCGATGTTTTCTTCTTCTTAGACCACACGTACGCCACCACCGTCGAGTAGAAGGCCTTCCACCACCTCCAACACTGTAGCAGCACCGAAACCAGCCCCTTCGACGCAAACTTCCGATTCGAGTAAGCCTTCTTTATAGGTACCCACCAAGAGTACATCCTCCAGCACCTCGACAGGTCGCTCCTCCAACAACAAGTGCCATCGGTGCCATGGCATGGGTTATATGTAGCAAGATTGCCCAAGTCAGCGAGCGTACATTGCTACTAAAAATGAAGGATACATAAGCACTTCGGATGTTGAGGATGAAGACTCTGATGATAAGATTCTTGACAATAATGATGGCCAAATATTTGGTGGTGATGATACTTTGGCCTACAGGACAATCATTGTCAAACAAGCGCATTCCACATAGGTACACCTTGATAAGATTCAATGCCATAATCTGTTTTAAATTTACTTTGTGATCAAGAACCGGTGTGCACACGTGATTATAGACGGCGGGAGCTGCAACAACTTAGTGAGTACTAATTTTATCACTAAGCTTGAGGCCACATCCACATCTGTACCATATCCAATAGTTAAACAACTCTGGTAGAGCAAAGGTAACGAAAACTTGTCGAGTCCCTTTCTCCATTGGCACCTATGTTGATTATGTGGATTGTGATGTTGTATCTATGCAAGCTTGTTCATTGTTATTGAGTCATCCATGAGAATGTGATAATGATGCTATCCACTATGGTAAAAGTAATAAATATACCTTCATACAAAATGGAAAGAAAATTACTTTACTACCTTTGACCTCGGCTGAAATTGTACAAGCTAATAGAGATAGACTTGCTAATGAAAAGAAAGAACATCCTCTGACATCTGAAAATCAGTAAGCAATAAATTTGAAAAGTCCTGTAATGCTTGCAATAAAATCTGATCTCGCTGAAATTTATGATGAAAATGCTTCATGTTATACTTTGACATGCAACGATGCATTGTTTTCACTTGAGGATGTTGCTTCTTCTTTGGATTCTCCTGTTGCTAATCTTTTGCAGGAGTATTATGATGATTTTCCACCTGAGGCACCTCCAGAACTTCCACCCATTCAATGGACTGAGCACCAGATTGACTTGATTCAGGGAGCGAACAAGAATTGACCCACGCCCTCAACACAATGGGGCCACATCAGAGAAGAAGATGAGCTTGAGTCGAGGACGACTCTGATTCAATAGAGGGAGTATGATGAGCATATCCCTTCATTGGATACACACAACGCTCCTTCACCTACTATAACTCATGCACAATAATTAAATTTAGAGGTGAGCTCTTTCTCAAACACATGTCTTCCTTCTTTTGAGAATAGATGGCTATCTAATGATTTTATTTTGATTAGGAATATTGGAGAGGATCAAAAGATACATGGAGAAAGATTTGGAGATGCTCAAAACCAGCAAGACACGTTTGACCCCAGAGGAGAGTCAATCCAACTCAGAGTCGAGTGGCCCTTGGGTTCCCAGAGCAGTCGGCACTAAAATAGAAAGCTAAGAAGATACCCTTTCCAACAGAATATGTCTAATCTCCAAATTCGACCGGAGTCTTCAGGAATCATCAAAACAAATTGACGTCCAAAAACTGCCCTAGTGCTGCGATACTATCTTTTGGCCTTTTGGGTAATGTATCTTTCTAAGATCCATTAATGTTAGGGTTTGACCCTAAGGTAGTTCTAAACTCTATATAATTAGTAGCCACCATTATTAGGATTAGGTTTAGATTATTTTTCATCTGTTATCAAATAGTTTCGTCGTTCGATGGTTTATTAGTTTTCCAACTTTGTGATTTAATTCAGATCTAAATGATGCAAACAATGAACGATGAAGGCAAACAAGTTGATGCAAAAAGATTTCGAATCCAGCAACCAAAACACAAACTAGAGACACAAACTCAACACTACGGACTCTGAAATAAAATTATGCAAAGGCTAAACACGGCTTAGACAGGGAAACACCTAATGATCTACTTTTTTTTGTTGCGCCTTTTCTGTGAACGATAGGATGAATGTAAAATCAACAACGATAGATATGAAGCAGACAGTATACCTGAAGCTCTGATTATCACTTGATGTGTACGTGGTTGGTTCTCGATCTTCTGTCAGGTCGTGGTAACTCTCAATTTAGTGGAGATGCTACACACAATCGATCCGACCTCAAATCAACACGATTCGAACCCCACAATCTCAGCACCACTTCTCCTCTAGTTATCAACCGTGCGCACATGATTGACCTCGCCAAGAAGGCTAATCTCAGCCTGTGAATCGAAGAACACAAGCAAGAACATGAAATAACGCAACTCAGTTGTGAAATCTGAATTAAATCTCGAAGTTGAAAACCAACCAACCACCAAACAATAAAACTGTTTGATAACAGATAAAAACTAATCAAAAACCTAATGCTAATGACAGTGGCTACTGATTATATAGAGTTTAAGACGACCTTAGGGGCAAACCCTAGTACTAATGGGCCAAGAAAAGATACACTGCCCAAAGACCAAAAGATAGTGTCGCAGCACCCGAGGCAGTTTCTGCACGTCATCTTATTTTCATGATTCCCTCTGGTTCCGGTTGAATTTGAAGATGAGACAAGATCATTTAGAAATGTTATCTTCTTAGCTTTCCAACCATATCTAGAACATCGAAAACAAATCCTGTACGAGACTTGAGCGTCCATTTTAGTGCGGACTGTTCTGAAACCCGGGAGGCAACTCAACTCCGAGTTGGTTGACTCTCCTCTAGGGTCAAACGTATCTTGCTGGTCTTGAATATCTCCAAATTCTTCTTCATGCTTTCTTTGATCCTCTCCAATATTTCTAATCATAGTAAAATCATTAGGTAGCCTTCTATTCTCAATGGAAGAAAGACATGGGTTTGGGAACGAGCTCACCTCTAAATTCAATTGTTATGCACGAATTATAGTAGGTGGAGGAGCGTTGTGTGTATCCAATGAAGCGATGTCCTCAGCAGCAGCAACCATGCCTCACCATGGCGAGTTCCAAGAAAACGGCGCAGAAGCATAGGTGGGAGGCAGCTTGCAGGGTGAGATCCATGCTGGAGGCGAGGGCAACAGTGAGATTCAGGTGCGTAGTGGCAGCCACGAGGAGATCTAGGTGGGTTCCCTTGTTGTCAATCAAACCCTAGTTTCGCCATTGCTTGCCAGGTCACCAAGGCTCTCATTCTCGTAGCAGAGCAGACCCAGTGCAGGACATTCTAGATGGACGGGCATCGCGTGGTAAAGGTCGCAGGTGGGTGGTGCATGGTGAAGACCACAGCAGTCCAGGATTTTTTTTTTTTTTTTTTGCGCCTCAGCAGCAACTTCCAGGACTCTGACCAGCCACCGCTGCCGCATGGTGCACTGACGCAAGTATTTCATTGATTCCAGGGACAAGGTCTTCCCTTGAGTTTTTTCAGGATACCAATACTCTCTGGCCTCTGCCATCAATTACAGTAAGCCTCAGCAATTTTTTTAACCACGTCTTCATTTCTTTTTACCATCTGTCCCAAAGCACATCATGAAAATCAAGCACACTACAATCTTATCATTTATATGACGGTTTGCTTAACAGGTCTGGCATTCAAGAAAGCATGGACAGTTTGTGGTTAAATTTCTTGATTTTTGCAACTTGATTGATTTGATCTTTGTATTTCTCAGTTAAGGACAAGCAGTCCTAATGCGCCTTGCTTTTATTGTTGCAGGAATGTATCATATTTCATAGAAATTTCTACTTAATCACCAAGGTGCGCAGCTAGCTAGATCCAACTGATTATATCTATTGCATATTACATTGTAATGTATTTACTCACTTAAGCTGACTGTATAATTTGACAGCTGTATCAATACTTGTTTTTTGGTATATTCATGTCGGTTACTTTTTAATAGACTCAGGCACTGAAATCAGCTTGGAAGAATGGGGATTTCTTACACTTTAGTTGTGAAAAATCATATCTATTTATTCGATACAGTGTTGTCGTTGAGGTTTAGGATCATATTTTGCTAGGTCATTTAAGAAGTGGAGTACAGTACATCCAAATTAATCCATTCTAATCTATTGAGTAACTACTATGCCTTATCCAGTTCAAACATGTTATGTAAACCATGTTTTACCTTCTATATGATGAACAATAACAGGATAATAACACAGGTATCATTTTAATGTTCTATAATTCAAAATATATTTTATGTTTGTAATTAAATACTTAATGCAACTGTGATCCTCTTAGCTTAGTGTACTTAAAATGTAAATACTTTCATTGCAGGTCCATTGAATATTTCTTATACATCAACTCCTGAGGCAAAATAGAGACATCGACTTGGATAGCAGTAGTAGCTTCAATATATATTTTATAGATTGTAGGATGTTCTAGAGACATTGTTAAATATATTTGTCCATTTCGTGCTTGGAATATGTATATAACATGTCTCTTGTAACATATCGGAAGCTAAATGAAAATATAAAGTTTTGAGTTTTTATTGTTTTTTATTTCTTCTGCTTGACAAATCTGAATATGAACATCCTTGTTGTTCACAAGTATTTAGTTATCTTGATTGAATAAAGAAAAGTTATAGAAAATATATCAAATCATGAAAGTAGAATTTAGCAGCGCATATTTGCGTTGGTGATATATGTTGCTATACAACAACACTTATTTGTAGCAGTTATCAACGCATATAAATGTGTCTCAATAGGCCCTTGCAACGCCACTTGCTGCAACAGATACAATATCCGTTGGTACAGACCCTAACAACTTTTATTAGGACCTTTTGCAACACATATATATGTTGCTAAAGGGGTGTTCCCCTTGTAGGGAAGTAAAAAATTTAAGATATTCTAGCTTTTATGTTGTTGGAAACTGTTGTGACATCAGCCTATTGGCTCCTTATAAGTATTTTAAGGTATTGGACATCATTCTTGTGAGGAATTGTCTTTTTCAATACCAAGTTGCTATCTGGTATTTCGGGAGTGTTTTTGTAGGCACCTTCAATTAGAGAGGCGACCTTTGTTAGATATGCTGTGAAGTACCCTCTTGCCCTGATGTATTAGTTGTTTTCCAGTTTCATGGCATCAGAAAAAAAAACCCTTTTAATATGGTTGAAAGTGGTAAACCGATCTTGTGAGTAGAGGGCATGCGAGTAGTGTATCGTTACTCTTATGTGCTTCCTACAGAGCTATCAATTATTCCGCTAGCACGGATTATCACGTTTGAAATAACAACCTACCCATTAGACTCTGTGTCAGATGGCTCCATAGGATAGAGCAGGTGCATTTAAAGAGAACTAAATGATCTACACTCAGCAATGGGTTTCCTCTGACCTAACAAGTCACCTTGTGCTTTCATGCATGGTGTTACTCATGGAGCTTGTGTGGTACTAAGAGCTTATGTGTGACCTATAGTAATTCTTTATCAGGTGAGAGTGAAGAATAAATATTCTTTTCCTTGTTATGCCCTTGGAGCAATGGAGAATATGAGAAGTTATTGGAAAGATCACTTTTAGCACGAGGTTACTTCAGTAATTGGCTGATTTAAAATTTTTGTCCTTAATGATATCTTGATGTACTCAAATCTGAAGAAGGCGTGAGCAACATCTTAGCCTTTTTCTAGATGCCCTTCGAAAGAATCAATTTTATGGTAAATTAAAAAAAAGCATGCATTGTAGCTATTTAACGTGGCTTTTTGTGGTCATGTAATCAGTCAAGATCGCAATTTAGTTGATCTTAAGAATATGACTTGTGGTTAAGTGGAAGATACCTTTAATTGTCACAGATTCACAGTTTTTTTTTTGGTCTTGCTGACTTTTATCGATGATTTGTGCAAGACTTATCTAGTATTGCAAAACTAATGACTAGACATACAGTAAAGGGTATTCCTTTTGTTTGCAGTAATGAGTGCAAGGTCAACATTAAGACTTCGACGGATTAGTATTTTGGCCTCATCAGAGAGTGGCAAGCGATTCAGTGTATACGGATGCTTCTCATAATGGTTGGCTGTTTGTCGATGTAGGGCAACAAGTGATTATTTATGGCAGTAGACAATTAAAGAAGCATGAGAGAAATTTTCCTACACACTTGGAGTTGGCACACAATTTGTAGCTTGGCCGCAACATTCTCAAGAGCTTCCTCATGATCTACACATCATCAATTTTATTCTTGAGGCTCAAGGCGTTGATCTCCTCCACCACTACACGCAAGCGAGAATACACATCATTAGCTTTTTCATGAGGCAGCATAGCGATAGAATCATATTTGTTCTTAAGAACATAGTAACGCTCTACCTTGGCCTCAGAGGAGCCCTTATAGATGTTTTGCAATTGAATCCATATTTCATGCGCGGTGAATGATGCATTGATTCTAGAAAAGACATTTTTAGAAATACATCCAAACAAGGCATTCTTGGCCTTAGCATTATATTCAATGAAAATAGGATCAAGTCTCTCATTCTCATTCGTAGCATTATTAGTAACTTGCCACGCTTTTCCGTCGATCGACTCTAAGTAGGCTTGCATGCGAGCCTTCCAATAAAAGTAATCATCCCCATCGAATACGGGCAGAGTCTCCATCCCATTTAGCATCCTTACTCAAGGCGGAGAAACTCAAAAATGAGCACTTGGCTCAGATACCACTTGAAAGGATCAAGGATACCGAGAAGAGGGTTGAATCGGTGGACTTATAACACTAATTTCGCTACGAACTAAAACTATGAGACTCGATCGCAACGGAAGCAAACCTAAACAAGTCTAGTAGGCTAAGACCCCTAACAATGCTAGTGATAAAGAAATAACAACAAGTAAGCAATAGCACGAGAGCCACCAAGAGGAATCAAAGAACAACCTATCACACTACTCAAACGGTAAGTAAATAGAGTGAGATAGAAAGTGCGCAGTGAATTTTTCTCGAGGTCTCGAAAGGTAGGTGCCTTCCCCTAATCCTCGTTGGACCACTCCCTCGGAGTCCCGGTCCCTCCCGTCATTCCCGGAACGATGCTCACAAGGGTACGCTTCACTCCCGGAGTGAAGTCACCAGCGGCTCGGCTGTCGCACACAATACCCAAGCGCTGGAGCAAGCCTTCAAAGCTCGGGAGCTCCCTCTTGGTGTCCCTTTCAAGCGAGGGACCCGAAACTATGTACAAACTTGGCGATGTCTTCCACAATCTCCTCGAAAGCTCGATCACCGACTCCTAGCCGGTAACCGGTTGAGGCTGTCCACACCAAGAGTAATAGACAAAGATCACTCCTCTCAAGCCGTACAAGCTCAAAAAGTGTATGAATGCTCCCATCACTCTTCTACTATCACCAAAGATCTCTAATCTTGCAATGTGCTTTCTTGGTGGTATCCTTTGGCCTCTCACAACTTGGCTCTAGCAATTCTGATCAAGGGCACACAGGACAACGTCCCTCTCCAAGGTTTAAATAGGCTCCAAGCTCAAAAACAACCGTTGCGATGTGATGTCATAAAGCAGACTGCTTTATGCAATCACCGGATTGTCCGGTCGATGATCCTTCTTCCTCCTTGGCCAGGGAAACACCCTCTCTGGAATCCATTCCATAGGACACCGGACTGTCTGGTGCATACCTTCACCGAGCTGTCTGGTGACTTTCATTTTTGGATTCTCAGAGACACCTTCTGTGAATTTCAGCTTCTGGCTCATCGGACTATTCGGTCGCTGCACCGACGGACTATCCGGTGAGTGCTCCATCTCGACTCCAGAGAGCACCTCTCTCTGGACTAGCTCCTACAGGGCTCACCAAACTATTCGATGGCAGAATCTTCAGCTAGTCTTGAGCTCCGATCTTCGACTTTGCTTCCTCTGCCATCTTTAGGGTTTTCTGAGGATCTAAAGAGCATTCACACCCTCTAACACTTGTATGACAAGAGAGAAATGACCTTACCCCCGTTAATAGTACCAGCGTTCCTATGGACTCTCTAGCTAATCTTTAGCCTTGATCCTCCAACGCCCGACAACTCCTCTTCTAGGGTTCGTCCTTGACATCCATTGAGAAAGCCCGCCATGTTGATGTAGAATTAGCGGGGTGGTACATATAACACAACCGTTATCTATGGTTGTTCATTCAATCACCAAAATCTATTCATATCTTTTAGAGAACTTCAAAGGTCATGAAGCTAACAAAAATAAATATGAATGGAAGACATAAATAGAGCTGCAGGAAGTGTACCAGGAGAGGAGAAACGTAAATGCCGACGCACACATATTGCATACACGATAAATGATCTGCCAGAGTTCTATACTCCCTTCATATCTTTAATTTCTATGTTAAACTCTTGGAGCAAAAGGATCCATCGGATCAAACGATGCTTAGCATCTTTCTTTGTGAGGTGATATTTCAAGGCAGCATGATCGGTGTAAATGATGACATTAGCCCCCACCAAGTAGGATCTAAACTTATCAACAGCGAAGACTACGGCCAGGATTTCTTTTTTTGTGGTGGCATAGTTGAGCTGGGCTTCTGAGATAGTCTTGCTAGCATAAGCGATCACGTGATGCTTCTTATCCCCTATTTGGCCTAAGACAGCCCAACGGCATAATCACTTGCACCGCACATGATCTCACATGGCAGCATCCAGTCCGAAGGTTGGATGACAGGCGCTGAGACAAGTGCTTTTATCAAGATATTAAAGGCTTCCAGACACTCATCAGAAAATTCGAAAGGAGCATCCTTTGCTAAGAGGCTTGTGAGGGGTCTTGCGATTTGAGAAAGTCTCTAATGAATCGCCAATAGAACCCCGCATGGCCTAAGAAACTCCGGATTCACTTCACGTTGGTAGGAGGTGACAATTGTTCGATCACATCGATTTTCACCTTGTCAACTTCAATACCATGTTCAGATACTAAGTGTCCCAAAATAATGCCTTCACGGACCATAAAATGGCACAAGGTCATTCTCTTGGCATCATTGCCAGACCTTGTCTAAAAGTTCTCCAAACAATGATTAAATAGTTTTCCATAGACAGAAAAGTCATCCATGAAAATTTCAATGATTTATTCAAGAATGTCAGAGAAAAATAGACATAATACATCGTTGGAGTTATGCAAGCACACAAATGACATCCTTCGATAAGAATATGTCCCATATGGACATGTGAACGTGGTCTTGTTTTGATCATCAGGCTGAATGGAGATTTGATGATATCCCAAATACCCACCAAGGAAACAAATATACGAATACTTTGCCAGCCCCTCTAACATTTCATCAATGAAAGGAAACAAAAAGTGAGCCTTCTTTGTAGCCTTGTTAAGTAATCGGTAATCAATACACATGCTCCATCCTGTGATGGTTCACTGAGGGATAACCTCATTCCTCTCATATTTAACCTCCTTCTTGACAATTTCCCTCATAGAATTATTAAGTATTTGTAAGCTTCATGACTTTTGAAGTCTCCTAAAAGGTATGAATGGATTTTGGTGATTGAATGAACACCATTGTAAAGATTGTGATTGTAGGTACCACCTCGCATTTTTTACATCAACATGTTGGGCTTCTTTGATGGATGACAAGGACGATCCCAAGATGAGGAGTTCCAGGTGTCGATAGACCAAGGCTAAGGACTAGCTAGAGAGTCCATAGGGTCGTTGGTACTATTAAGTGGGGCCAAGTCATTCGTTCTCAGATCAAACAAGTGTTAGGAGGTATAAATGCTCTTAGTTACTTCAGAATGCACTGAAGATGGCAGAGAAAGCAAAGCAAGCGAAGCCGACGTCAAGTTGAAGATGAAGACCCAAGTTTTCAGTTCCTGAAAAGTCACCAGATAGTTCGGTGAGTTCATCAGACAGTCTGGTGAGCCAGAAGTTGCACAGTCCAAAGAGAGGTGTTCTCTAGAGTGTAAGAGAAGAAGACACCAGACAGTCCGGTGGGGCAGTGACCGGACAGTCCAGTGTGCCTAAAGATTAAGTCCAAAAAAAGTGTCTCTGAAAGTCCAAAAGTGAAAGTCACCGTATAGTCCGGTGTCGTATGGAATGGATTTCAGAGAGGATGTTTTCCTAGTCTGTTGACAGATGGAATCAGCAAACAGTTCGGTGATGTGCCCGACAGTCCGATGTGGAGAGTCACTAGACAGTCCTGTGACTATAAAACAATCAGCCTTATGACATCACATTCCAATGGTTGTCTCTGGGCTTGGAGCCTATTTAAACTGTGGAGGGGGATGTTTTCTGGTGTGCCTGAATTGCTAGAGCAAACTTGTGAGAGGCCAAGAGACATCAAGAAGAGAATACAACACAAGATTTGAGATCTTTGGTACTAGTAAGAAAGTGGTAGGAGCATTTATACACTTCTAGAGCTTGTGGGGCTTCGAGAGGAGTAATATTTTCCTATTACTCTTGGTTTGGCAGCCTAGACCGACTAGGAGTCAGTGTTCGAGCTTCCGAAGAGATTGTAAAAGATGATGCCATGGTTGTGAGCAGTTTTAGGTCTCCCATTCGAAAGGGACACCAAGAGGGAGCGCCCCAAGCATTGGAGGCTTGCTCTAGCATGAGGGTATTGTTCGCTACAGCCAAGCTGCCGGTGAATTCATTCTGGGAGTGAAGCATACCTTTGGGAGCACCGTTTTGGAAACAGTAGGAGGGACCGATACTCTGACGACAGTGGTCCAACGAAAATTAGGGGAAGGCGCCAACCTTCAAAGACCTCAGAAAAAATCACTGAGCATTCTCTTGTCTCTCTCTCTTTACTTTTCGCATTTCATATCCGTTGAGTAGAGTTATAGGTTGCTTTTCGTTTCATCTTGGTGGCTATCATGATAGTGTTTGTTTGTCGCTTTTATCTTTCCACTAGAATTGTTAGCGGTCTTGACCTACTTGTTTTGTGTAGGTTGCTCTTGTTGTGATCGAGTCTTATAGTGTGAGTTTGTAGCGAAATTAAGTTCTATAAGTCCACCAATTCAACCTCCCCTCTCAGTGTCCTTAATCCTTTCAGTATTTCATTGAGGTTCCCAAGAGGGTGTACAAGTCGGGACTAAGGGGATTCGATGAGTACAAAGAGTGGGACTTATCCCCCTAAGATCTTGTAGTGAGTAGCCTAGAACAGAACGATTCTTTTCTAGAATGGTGACTAGTTTTACCGCTTCCTCTTCAGAAAGCATGTCACTTATGATGACAGGGGCCTCTGAGTATCCATCCAAGAAAGCGTAACACAGGCCTGCCGGAAGAGTTTTCAACTCAGTTGGAGGTCGTGGAGGCAGTTCCTCTTTGGATGGTTCTAAGTCTTCTTCCAATTCATCCTCCTCTGGGATGGACTCATTGGAGTTCTCTGCAGGGATGGATTCATCGGATTCAAAGGGATGAACGACTCTCACTTCCTCCACCGGCTCATTCTCAGGTTCAATCTCTATCCTTGTGTTTCGGACTCTATCATTGGGAATGTTCAATAGATTTTTCCCAAGTTTAACCTTGAGGAATCCTTGTTTTGCGACATCGAGAAGTAACTTCTCAAAAGGATACCCTATGAGTAAATCAATATCCAGGACTTCTAACACATAAAAATCTAGGATGGCCTCAAAGTTTTTGTGAACTAACTTCAGGTTGCGAATAATCCCATAGCTTTCTAACAGAAGTCCAAAGGGACTCTTGAAGAATTTTTATCAGGACGAGTGGCTCAGAACATAAAAGAGTAAAGGCCAGTGAATTAGAGATGATATTCGCCAAGACTATGGGATTATACAGAGCTTATACCACCATTCGCTTAATGGTCAAGGAATGGAATAGGAAGGTTTCCAAATTCTAAGGATCATCAACGAATCATCTTCTTTCATCCCCTCATTAGCTCCTTCACTGTGCTACAAAGAACATTTTCTTCTAAAAGATTAGGTAGAGGTTTTGGCATAGGTGGCCTCTTTTTGCAAAAGTATTCGAGGTGTATCCTAAATCTTTGAATAAGTCATACTAGAAAACAAGAATGAACTGCAAAAGTTGTATTTCTTCTTCTTTCATTGTTCTAGGCTCGGGTCAAGGCTCTTCTTCATGGTCAGAAGATGATGTGGTGCTATGTGTAGAAGTTTCTTCTTGCTTGATGTCAGGCTGGAGGGTACTAGTGTCAAAGAAAGAAGTATTATTAATGATTACGCCTAGGATTAGGCTGGGAACAAGATACAGTCTTTGCAAGACCGAACCAGAAGTGTTGAAGTAACACATGGTCAGGTATAGACAAGTCAGGGCCAGATTGTGTTAGTAACAAGAATCATGCCCATGTCTGTAACGGCCTAAAATTTCAACATTTTCCAAATATTAAAATTTCAAATTTTCTTAATTGCATTTCGCAATTTAGTATAGAATAAAATTTCTTTCCAAATAAAACGCTAGGATGTGTTCTATGTCATTGCATTGCATTTAATTAAACTGGGGATGAAATCACTTCTCATGGGGAATTGTGTACAACATTTGTAGAGTTAAAATTGTCATGACAGTCGTGCTCACGGTCACGAGCATTGCATGGACCCTCACATGATTAGTGGGATTGGGGATGGTTTGGTGATGTTAGTGGATCACAGTGGGAGATGTGATTGGTTATTATGTTTGTGCTACAGCAAGGTAAGCTGTAGGCATATTGGTTTATAAGTGCGATATCTTTCACTTAGTAAATAGGTGCTTTAATAGAAAGTGTGTCTCTGTTGTGTGCTTTTATGCAAAAACACCCTATGTTGCCTTTACCTTGTTTATTGCCACATGTCATACTTTTTCACACTTGCTGAGTACATCTCTTACTCAACCTTGCCTTTATAAATGCTGCTCAGTAGAAGAAGAGTGTGGGAGAACATTGAAGTCCATGGAGCTGAAGTCTAGGCGAGGTACCTCTTCGGTCAACTGCCTGTGGAGCTCAACATTTTAATTTAAGGCCTGAGTTTCACCCAGACGATAGACCAAATGGAAAAATTATCTTCCATCAGCTAGCTATACTTTGACAGTTGAGGAGAAAAAGCACTTTGCGAATGCTTACATGGGATTAGAGTACCAACATGTTTCTCGTCTAACATAAGGAAACTTGTATCAGTGAATGACCTGACTCTGTTTGGTTAAAACTCCCACGATTGTCGCATGGTGATGACGGTGTTCCTTGTAATTGCAATAAAGGCTAGAAAACCAGTGCATATAAAAGTTATCATCACACGATTGTGATACTTTTTCAATGCAATTTCACAAAAAAATGATTGATATTGAAGAACTGGAGTATCTGAAAACGTACATTATCGAGACAATATGTCGGCTGGAAATGTGCTTCTCTCTGTCCTTTTTTGGCATGCAAGTCCATCTCATGATTCATCTCTTGGATCAGGTAAAAGCATTGGGACTACTATACGTGCATCATATGTTCCCATACGAGCGGTACCTATCAATTTTGAAAGGCTATATACAAAATCGTGCTCACTCGGAGGGTTCAATTATGGAGGGCTACACAACAGAAGAAGTGGTTGAATGTTGTATTGATTATATAAAAGATGGACAGAGAATTGCATGTACCGCTACATGAGGGGAAGTTGTCTGGTAGAGGGAGAATTGGTATGAAAACATTCATTGATGAAGGTTACGAATCAGTACGTGAGGCACATTTCAGTGTAATGCAACAGCTTACAATAATGGAGCCATACATTGAGGAACACCTAAGTGAACTTTGTAGACAATATCAAGATCAAACATATGTTTGGATCATGAAGGAGCACAAACGTTGTTTCACTACATAAGAAGAGTGTTGGCAGACATATGATATTAATGGGCACACTTTTTACACTAAAGAAAAAGATAAGAAGAGTGTTGCTCAAAATAGTGGAATTAGGATAGAAGCCTTTGACCCTCTAGGCCAGAAGACCACATATTATAGGTTTATAGAAGACATATAGGAACTTGTTCAGAAAACATCAAGCTTGCGGAACTTAATTATATATGTAATATGATTGTAACAATGATTATTTACGGATAATTACTTATGCACTCTCTATTTACAATCAATATAAGATAATTAATTGTCCACTCTCTCTGTTTACGGTCATTTAGGTAACTTAATTATATATATGTAATACTCTATAACAAAGATTTCATTTGAAAAAAGTGTAAAAATATTCACAATGAAAATAATTGTTATCTTTTAAAATAATGTTCACTTCCCTTTGTTCATGTTTCAATAAAAATTTCTCAAATGTTACTAGATCAGAACGATTAGTTTAAAAAAATTAACAATTGGGCTACAAAACAAAATAAAATACACAATTTCCTGGTTAATATTTGTTATAAATAAAAACCGCCTGCATTAACAGCTCCTAATGCCTGCGGTTATCATTAGTGTCTGCCAGCTCTAATATTTTATTAAAAAAATGCATTTTACGTACATACTAATACTTATTTGTGCAGGTGGGGGTTAATGACAACCGCCTACAGAAACCTAATACAAGCGTTTGTAGGGGTAAAAACAGGTCGAAGAAAATGAACTAAAAATTGAGTGGGCCGGATCGGATTAGGATCGGGCTCAATTTCTATTCATTTTTGAACTAAATTTTAGTAAGGGCCAAAAATTTGTGAAAGGACCCGCGGGCCAAGCCCTTTTATCACCCCTAGGCGTTGGTCCTTGAGAACCGCTGGGAAAGATACCTCTGCAAGCAGTTCGTTAAGACAACCGCTTGCATACATCCCCGCACTCCCAAATCTTTTTGAATTTTTTAACAAATTCTTTGATTACATGTAGACAATATAAGAATATTCACATTAAAAATAATTGTGATTTTTTAAAATAATGTTCACTTCCCTTTGTTCATGTTTCACTTGTTTTTGTCTAAAATCTTACTAGACCAATGTTCATGTTGAACAGATTTGAAAACATATTCACGAAAATAAATTCAAAACAGTGCAATAATATCTGTAGTGATTATAAGTTTCACTAGAAGGTGATCAAAATGACTAGTTTTGAAAAAAAGTAATCATTGGGTTAAAAAAACCAAATATAAAAACTGTTAGTGCAGGCCTGCATTAACGTTTAGTGCCCACGGTTATCAATAAAAACCACCTGCATTAACGTTTAGTGCCCGTGGTTCTCAATAAAGACCGCCTGCATTAACGTTTAGTGCCCACGGTTCTCAATAAGAACCACCTGCATTAATGTTTAGTGCCCGCGGTTCTCCATCCAGGTCGCCGTCACATTCCCCATCTACACCCCGTACCCATTGCCGTCGCATTCCCCGTTGATGCCACGTCTCTGTCGCTGTCGCCGTTGCCGCCCCGTCCCCGTGCGCCTGAGTACGCCCCGCCGACAAACTAGGTGCCGGATCTGAAGGGGGGTTGGGGGCCGGCAGGGGCCTTAAAACAAATTAAGCTTGATCTGAGAATTGGATGTCCGTAAAACAAATTCAACCTTAATTTGTCTACACAAAAATGTTTGTTAATTATAAGAACATATAAATTTTACAGGACTTATGTATATGGAAAAAGTGTTATCCCTGCATGTATTTAGCTAGTATAATTGAACCTTAATTTTACAGTCTCCATTTTTTAATCAAATATATTCTTCTAATATTTGCATCAGTGGAAAACAGCTGGTACCCAGCCAGAATTGTTATGCGTGACGTGGTGCTGTGTACGCATAATATTGAGGAGCTGGATTTTCTACTGATAACCTGTGTGGCATCACAGACCTGACAATTCAATGGTTTTATCGGTTGTTGTTAGCGTCTAACTTATTTAGATGGTGATAAGAAGATTGGGTTACGGTTTATTAAAGAAAATTAACTAATAGAGCTCATATGGCTGCCTTGAGTACTCTCATCTTAATTAATCTTGCCGGTGTTCTGACCACTGACACAGTAGAATTTCGTATTGGGCGAGGGATCTAGGTGTGCTCTTCGTATCTGATATGGTCTAATCTACGAAAGACTAAAGATTTAGCCTGGTTCGGGCCACCACGGAGGCGTAACACCCTACGTCCAGGAGTGGATGAATCATATGAACTCGAAAACAGAAGTACAACGGCGGAAGGGCCTTGGCGCGAGCAATAACTCTAGCACGCATATGTGGGTGTATGTGTTGTGGCTTGTTGAATCTCGTCGTCTAAGGCCCCCGGTACCCCTTTATATAAGGGTCGGACCGGAGTTACAAACTTGGCGCCAACGAAACCTAATGACCCTCTGACAGGTGGGGCCGTAGTCTTCGGCGAAGATGATCCTCTAGTGCCCGCTGACGCCAGAACATGTTGTCGGTGTCCTTCGATCGTCCTTTGTCCAGTCGTATAGTGGACAAAGGACACTTTGCCGTTTAGCTTTACCGTTCGTTGGAACGCTTTTCTCGTCACCAGAACACTTTACCTCCGTCTGGATCACTTTACCCACCGGTAAAGCTTCTTTACCTCTTGTTGTACGTTGTCAGGAATCTCTGAGTATGTCAAAAATGAATCGTTAAGGCGGTGGCCGACCCCTGAGGGTCGAGCGGGAGCATTGGCCCCCAGCCGTCGATCGACCGGGTTTTGTTGTGATGCGCCCTCGACCCTTCAGTGGTCGGGCTGCCATATTCGGGTGGCCCCGATCAGGGGCTCAGGACGTCTCTCCAGGACTCGGTGTGGTGAAGCCCTTTGCGGGCTGTAAGTTGGGCCATGGGCCATAGGTCACGGCTGTATATTCACATTTATACCCATTTTGCAGGTACCCGAGGTATATAACTCCGACAATAGCCCCCAAGCCCTACGTCGTTTGCAATCTTCGTTGAGGCAGCGCTGGGCTGGCCTTCGATAGTTGTCAATGCATGATCCTACGGGTGTGCGTGAGCACACCCGTAGGGCATAGCCCCGAGCCTCCGGGCGATCTGAAGGGTCGGTCGGGGGTTTAGTCTTCATTCTCCTCATGTAGAAATCCTAGAGGTATGCGCGAGCGTGCCCGTAGGGCGTAGCCCTCGAGCCCTCGGGCGATGCGAAGGGTCGGTCGAGAATTTAGTCTTCGAGATGAAATTTCCTAACCACCGGGGCGGTCGAAACCGGCTCTTGTCGTCGGTAGAGTGGTGGCATGAATGCCTAGATTTGGCCAATCGGGTCAGCCTCTTCTCATGATCGGCATCACGCCTAGGTCGGGCGAAACGGACTGGCCGTATTCCATGATTAGCACTCCGAGCAGGGGCCGGGCCAATCGGTTTGGCGCCCGACCCGCGTCTGCCTAGGTTCGTGGGGTTCGATCCCACGGCGTTAGTAACGGGCATCAATAATGGCTCCGACAATCTCACGGTTCCGCCGCGTCCACGTGGATAGTGGATAGCTCGTCAGGGATTGTAACTGTCGGGCGATCCGGACGGTTAGATGGCATCGATCGGACAGCTCAAGGGTGCGACGGTTCGCGCGTGCACTTCCCATCAACTGATGCCTGACAGCCATTTACTAGCGTTTCAGGCAGGTACACGTCACTTGGCGGCGGAGACGGCGAGGTGGCGCTTGGTCCCACCTGTCAGTGGGCGGAGTGCCAGTGTTGTGGGTGCATGTCGCCGCGCACACCCACGAGGGCGTAGTTACTGTGCCGTCATGCCGTGCGTCGAGGGTCGTGGGGGTGAGAAATATCACCCCCTCCTGGTCTTCTTTAAATACTGCGGCGCGAGGGATTTTGAAATCCACTCGGTCATTCTCCTTCGCTTCCAAACACTTTGACTCCTTTCGCTCTTGCACTCGAGGTCATCGTTATCGTCTTCGTCGCTGCCACACTCGCATTCGTCGCAATCGTGTTTGCGCTCATCGTCGTCGTGCTCGTGTTCATCCGCATCTTCTTCGTCGTTGTTGTCTACGAGGGGACGCTCAAGTCGTATTTCGGTGCGGGCTTGCTGCCGGCGAAGGATGTAGCCGAATGGCAGGCGACCAGGCAAGTCGTCAGCTTCCTCGTGTAACACGAGCATGGACTGGCGTTGCTGTCTTGCGTCTTCGTCCGAACGCTGCTCGCCTACTACGGCGTGTGTCTCGACCACCTCAGCCCCAACGGCATCCTGCAAGTCGCCGTCTTCATCACGCTGTGCGAGACGTACTTGGGGATCGTTCCCAACTTCAAGCTCTAGCGCTACTTCTTCCGTATCAGCCAGCAGAAGGATGATGGCACGAGTCGGCGCGTCGGCGGCGCCATGATCAAGCTCCGAAACACAGAGGCCAAGGAGTAAATCAAGGTTTCACTCAAAACTTCGCTAAAGGGATGGCACGACGCCTGGTTATACATCGCCAACGCCAACCACGAACTCCTGACCTTCCGCAACGCACCCGTCGAGTTGATTGACACGTGGAAGGCAAAGCCCTCAGCCAACGAGAAGCTGGCAGTGGATCCGCTCTTGCTTCGGATTGAGGGGCTGCGGGCCGAGGGGTTGAATGGCACCGCCATTATCGCTACGTTCGTGCGGCACCGTAGCCAGCTGCTCCGCCTTCGGCCCGGCCTATGAACGAGTACGCTGGGAAGGACGACGACACCCGAGAAGTGGTCAGGATGGAGCTGGCAGAGAAGCACGTCATGAAGCGGGTGGCCAAGTTGCTCGAGGGGGAGGTCCCCGACAAAATAACCAAGGGGCCACTGCCTTTGGACAAGGATCGCTGAACCCTGGTAAGACGCTCTCTGCTGCCTTCGTTATTCGAATTCGTAGTGTAGCTTGGCTCGGTCGGAGGTAGAAGTTGCAGACTTAGTCATTGTTGTCGTTGTAGGGTCTGTCCACGGCCACGCCCACCGCGGGGTAGGGGGTGCAGATGTGGTCGGGACGAGCGCAGCGGGCTCTTCTCCGGCCTTTGCGCAGAAGAAGATGAAGAAGGCCGCTGTTTGGAAGTGGCACGGTGGGGTCCTGAGGCAGTACCTAAGTGATAGCCCGGTGGTCGCCCTGCCGGTCGTCCCACCGGCTCAGGGCTCGGGCGGTGTTCCGACGACCGGATCCCCGCCTCGGAACAGCGCCGCCGATGAGCGCCCGGTCGGAGATCCCGACCCCGACCTCCGGGGCCGCCGAGTCGCAGCCAGAGGTCGCTGTCGACGTCGGGAAGTCGACGTCCTCCGAAGATGTGCTGCCGCCCCCGCCTAAGAAGACGAGGACCGAGGGCCCGGGGGACGTTGGGGCCGACTCTGGAGTTCTCGCTGTCCCTGTCCCAGCCGTGTTAGCAGGAGCGGGGTTGTCACAACCCCCGGGCGCGCCGGTCAAAGGCGAAAGTTCCTGGCATCTTAATTTAGCCGTTAAAATTATTTAGTTTTAGCGCCTGACCTATTCCGCGGTTTCGCAAGGCTCCGTCGTCGATTGCCGCTCTGCGCGCCGTCGCGGTCGTCTCCGCGCCGGCACCCTCGGCCGACCGCAAAGAGGTTGATTCTGGTGCTGAAGCTGTAGCGCGCGCGGTGATGCCGTTGCCGACGGCTACAGCTCAGGGTCTGCCGGTCGCCACTTTGGCGGCTGGCCAGGTAATCCTGCTGCCTCCTCCCCCGACCACCGATGAAGCCCGGGACGAGGTGGCAGCTGAAGAAGAGGAAGAACTTCCCCTTCCGGCAACTGATGCCGGTGGGGAAGACGTGATGGTGGTCGACAAGGACTTGGCCGTGCTGTCCCCGACCACCCCTGCCACCGTTCCTGCCAAGGGGTCAAGGGAGATGCTCTCGATCTCTTCTCATGAGGAGCCAATGGATCAGACCCTGCCCGTTGTCACCGAAGATGCGGGGGACCAAGTCGGAGGCCGCCAGGAAGCGGCCGAAGTTGTCCTGGCTGACCCGGCTGGGGACCTGCAGGTGCCAGCCTCGGAGGCCGCCGAAGGACCGAGGACAGAAGCGATCCGGTCCGACGCAACCTAGGCCAAGGAGAAGGCCCGGGAGGAGGGCGAAAGAGGGATGGCGGTGGTGCCCGTGGCGCCGCCGCCCGTTGGGTCGGCGTCTGACCCCTCTTCCTCGGACGCCCGAGGGTCGATAGATGGAGGCGGCCTTTCGGTCGACGTCGTGGCGGAGGCCTTCGAGGTCTACGGCGACCGGATGACCGAAGTCCGCCACCTCGCCTATATATCTGGCGTGCTCAAGCCTCAGTAGGTTGCTCGGCGACATGACTGAGTGCCGGGAGATCTTTGACGATTCGTACCAGCTGAGGTGTGGGTAAGTTTTCTAAGCACTTAAGTTTTGCAGTCGAACCTGTGCGCCGGGGCGCTGAGTTGTGTCACTTGCAGGATAATCTCACCAGGCGGTGGGTCGGCCGCTGGGTGACTTCCGACTGCAGGCCAAAGTCGGCACCCTTCGGCGAGAGTTGGAGAGGGCGAGGGCCGGCTGTGACACGTCGGCAGATGCTGCGATCCGACTCCACCATCAACTCAACGCCGCCCGGGAGTCGAGCTGGATCGTGCTCGAAGAGGCCAACCTGGCCTGACTGGAGGCCATGACCACGCGGTCCCAGAACAGAAGGCTTTCCTTCAACCTTGCCTCAGCGAAGGAGACAATCGTGCGTAAGTTAACTCGTACCTTCCAATTTTTGTCGTTCGAGGGTCGAGGTCTGATAGGGGGTCCGCCCTTTGTCCAGAGCTTCGGAAGCAGGCTGCCTGCCCAACACGCCTCGGAGGTGCAGCACCTCAAAGATCTTCAGGCCACCGCCGATGGAGTTTGCAAAAGCGCCGAGAGCACCACCCCTTGGGCTGAGGAGGTGTGTTGTCATGCCCTCGAGGCTCGTGATGCGCTCTACTCAGAACGCATTGCTGCCAAGGTGGAGGTCGAGCAGCATTCAAAGGAGCTGCAGGGGACGCAGGAGGACGCAGAGGTCGAGCAGCATTCAAAGGGGACGCAGGAGGATGCCGTCGAGGCCCTAGCGGCGTGAATGGCCTGGGAGGAAACAATCACCCAGCTCCAAGCGGAGCTGGCAAAGGCCAAGGCTGTTGTCGAGGCCGTCGGGAAGGAGCGGGACGGTGAGTGCTTTTACCTTTTTGTTCGTTGAAGTGTTGCAGGGGTCGGTGTCTTAACTGTCGCATTTGTTGTAGGCGCGGTCAACGAGTCCCGGACGCTACTGAGGGTGGCCCGATGCCTGCTCCATCAAATCTTCGACGGCGTGCGTGAGGACTCCCTCTCGGCGAAGTACGTGATCCATGTGCTGCGGCAGCTTTCGAGGCTCAGCAGTGTCGAGCTGATGGCCGCGCTCGAGGATGGAGCCTCGTTGGCTCTGGCGCTAACCCGCTCCCATTACCCCGCTACTAACTTCGGTCGTATCGTCGAGGTGTTTGCCGCCGGGACGTCGGAGGAGCGAATGGTGCAGCTGCAGGCTGAGATGCAGCCCTCGGCGCGGGAGATCGTAGCCGACTTCAATGGGCCGAGCCTTCTTCGGGAGCAGTTCAAGCACCTGCCTCATATACCACGGCGTCCTTAGGTCCTGTAGGAATTAGTCGTAGTGTTTTTTGTATCGAGTTTGTAATTAACATTTCAATGTTTGTAAATAAGCAAGTTTCTATCCCCTTTCTGTGTTTTTGAATGCCTTGCACTTAGCGCTTTCGAGCTTCGTTGGGCGTTGATCAAGCGACTGGGTTGGGTATAGCTCGTAGGGTCAAGTGTCGGGCTCGATACAGCCGTAGAGAGACACCAACTCCGGGTCATCAATCGTTAGCCATGAGAAAAATTTAAACAAAAGCGTTTGCTGCCACTTAGCACGTCCAAGGGTCACCCGCGAAGCTCGGCGCAGGTCGGGGGGGTCGAGCCCCGAGGAAACGAAAAGAGGCACAGAGCCTTAAGGCGAGAGACTAAGGCACGGAGCCTTAGCGCGAGAAATCATGGCACGGAGCCTGAGAACAAAAAGTGAGGGGGTCGGACGTTTTGATTCTCGAGTGGGGACACTGAGACTAGCCCCCAGGCGATGAAGGGTGGCCAAGTCGGCTGCGCTTCACCGTCCAAAACAGTAAGGAAAACGAAGGATGTACAAAAAACTTAGCTGATTTTATAATGCGTAGAATTGATGCATGTTCTCGATATTTCAAGCATTAGCTAGCTCCCAGCCGCTCTCGGTCGCCAGCTTGTAGGCGCCGGAACTCAAGACTCAATTGATTACATACGGCCCCTCCCAGGGGGTAGACAACTTGTGGTGATTGGCCTTGATCTGAACCTTCTTGAGTACAAGATGTCCAATATTGAAGGTCCGACCCTTGACGCGCCGCGCATGTAGTCGTCATAGACTTTGTTGGTACTTAACCGATCGTAGAATAGCGACGTCGCGTGCCTCGTCCAACTGGTACAGGATTTCCTACCGCGTCATTTCTGACCTCTCTTCGTCGTAGGCTCAGACCCTCGATGAGTCGTAGTCGAGGTCTGTCGGCAGCACGGCTTCTACTCCAAAAGTCATGAAGAAGGGGGTGAACCCCGTGGTTCTGCTGGGGGTCGTTCGTAAACCTCACAACACAGACGAGAGTTCCTGGGCCCATCATCCGGCCACCTGCTAGATGCAGTCGTAGATCCGAGGCTTCAAACCTTGGAGCACCATCTCGTTAGCGCGCTCGACCTGGTCGTCGGTTCTTGGGTGGGCGACGGAGGTGAAGTCGAGACGAATGTGGTACTCTTCGCAGAATCCTGAAACAGCCGTTCGGTAAACTGTGTGCCGTTGTCGATGATGATGGAGTGCGAGACCTCGAACACGCAGATGATGTCGTGGAAGAATTCGACCACCCGACCAGAGCTAATGCTGGGCACCAGTTCGGCCTCAATCCTTTTAGCAAACTTATCGACGGCGACGAAGAGGTGGGTGAAGCCCCCAGGTGCTTTTCGGAAAGGCCCGAGGATGTCAAGCCACCAAACCACGAAGGGTCATGTGATCGGGATCGTTTGGAGCTCTTGAGATAGCGTATGCGTCTGTCGGGCATAGAACAGGTACCTTTGCACGAACGGACGAGCTTCTCGGCGTCGGACTGCTGTGGGCCAATTGAACCCCTGGCGGAAGACTTTCTCGACCAGAGTCCTCAGGGTGGCATGGTGACCGCAAATGCCCGAGTGAATGTTGTCGAGGGGTGTAAACCCTCCGCCTGAGGAATGCAGCATTGGAGAATGCCGCTGGGACTTCATTTGTAGAGCTCGTTGTCGATGATGACGTAGGCCTCGGCACAAGACTCGCCTGGCCTCATTAGTGTCGACCGAGAGAGTGCTATATTGGAGGAAGGCGAAGATGTTTTTGGACCAGTTGGAAATGATGGCCATAATTTCTAACTTCGGGGTCAAGGCCTAATGGCCATAATTTCTAACTTCGAGGTCAAGGCCTGCTCGCCGACTGCTGCCTCGACCTCAGGGTCGACGGCATCGTCTTTGAGCTTGATAGTTGTCTTGGAGAGGATTTCGAGGAAGGTGTCATCAGAGACTGGATCTCGCCCCGAGGCCATTCTGGCCAAGGTGTCGGCTGCTTCGTTGTCGCGGTGTAGAATGTGATGGAGCTCTAGCCCGTCGAACTTGTCTTTGAGCTTGCGAACTTCCTGGCAGTAGGCCTCCATCTTCGGGTCTCGGCAGCTTGATACCTTCATGACTGGTTAATGACAAGCTCGAAGTCGCCCTTGACGTAGAGCCGTCGGACACCGAGGTGATGGCCATTCGGAGGCCATGGAGCAAGGCTTCATACTCGGCGGCATTGTTGGAGGCGGAGAAATGAATTTGCAGGACATACCGAAACTTGTCACCCCACAGGGAGATTAGGATGACGCCAGCCCCCGAGCCTTTCAGCCTGCAGGAGCCGTTGAAGAACATCATCTAGTGCTCGAAGTCGGCGGGAGTCGGCGGTTCCTGAGCCTCAGACCACCCGGCAATGAAATCGGTGAGGTTCTGGGACTTGATGGCTTGTCATGGCATGTAGGTGATGTCGTGGACCATGAACTCCATAGCCCACGTGGCGATGCGTCCGACCACGCCTTTGCCGTTGACGATCTCCCCGAGCGGAAAACTTGTCACTACCCGGATGGTGTGGCTGTCGAAGTAGTGTCATAGCTTGCGGCTGGTGATGAGGACGGCATAGAGTAGCTTCTTCACTTGGGTGTACCAGATCTTAGCGTCAGTCAGCACCTCGCTAATAAAGTAGACGAGCCGTTGGACCTTCAAGGCCAAACCTTCCGATATATAGACGGTCCTGATCCAGAGATTGACCCTCTTATATATGCTTTAGTTGCTGAACATATGATGCATGGTCCTTGTGGTGCTGACAATAAAAATTCTCCTTGTATGAAAAATGGAGTGTGTTCAAAGGGCTTTCCAAAACCGTTTAATGATGAAACTAGACTTGATGCATTTGGCTTTCCGATATATAGACGACCTAACAATGGTAGATATATTGGGAAGGGAAATGTCAATCTTGATAATAGATATGTAGTCCCATACAATATGACGTTGCTGAAGAAATACCAGGCTCATATAAATCTTGAGTTCTGTAACAAAAGCCATTTCTTGAAATATTTGTTTAAATATGTTACGAAGGGTCCAGATTCTGCTAAAATGTTGCTTGAACGGTTTAAGCAAAATACCTCTCCAGTAGGTGATTCTATGCCTCCAGTTGTTGATGAGATCAAAGAATATTTAGATTGCCGATATATATGTGATCAGGATGCATGCTGGCGAGTCTTTGGGTATGAGATTCATAGTCACCATCCTGCTGTTGAGAGAATGGTTGTTCACTTACCTGGTGAGCATTATGTGTTTCCAATGAATGGCTAAAGAAGTCCATGCTTACTGAATGGTTTACTACTAATCAAACGACTTCGGTTGGCCGTGATTTAACGTATTGTGAGTTCCCTACTCGATTCACATGGATACAAAAAGATAGATATTGGAAAGAAAGGGGTGGGACTTTTAAGATTGGTCGTCTTCATAATGTGCATCAGAGTGCTGGTGAATGTTATTTTCTTAGGATGCTTCTTATGTTAGTTAAAGGCGCTACAAGTTACGCTGATTTGAGAACATTTAATGGAACTGTTTATGCTACATTTAAGGAAGCTTGTGTTGCTAGAGGTTTGTTAGGCAACGATGATGAATGGCTCTCCGCATTTACTGAAGCAGCTTCTTGGGGTTCCTCTGCGAAACTTAGGCATTTGTTTGTTACAATTTTGCTATTCTGTGATGTCAGAATGAATTTGCACTGTTTGAAAAAATTTGCTCCTTTTTAGGAGATGATATACAGCGTAATTTTAAAAACTCTTTGCGAAACCTAAACTTTGTTCTTCCTTTGACTGAACTAAAAGACATGGTGCTTGAAGAAATTTCGGTGTTGCTTTCAAGACATGGAAAATCAATTTCAGACTACAATCTTCCAAGAGTAGCTTCAAATTATAGGCTTATTGATGATGAAGTATCGTATGATGCTGATTTGTTACAAACTGATGCAGATTTATTGTGTGGTCGTCTAAACCCTGAACAATCTGTCGCTTTTAGTTCAATTGTTGCCTCAGTTTGTGATGGTAAACCTGGATTTTACTTTGTTTCTAGTTACAGTGGTACTGGAAAAACCTTCCTTTGGAATGCCATCGTCTTCTTCTTAAGGCGTAAAAAAGAGATTGTTTTGACTGTTGCGTCCTCCGGTGTAGCTGCGTTGCTTTTGCCTGGTGGTAGAACTGCCCATTCTTGTTTTAAGATACCTTTAGCTCTTGATGCATCTTCTGTTTGTGATATTAAGAAGGGTACGATGCTTGCAGATTTATTGATTAGAACATCGCTTATTATTTGGGATGAGGCTTTTATGACGCATAGAAATTGTTTTGAAGCGCTTGATAGATCGTTACGTGATGTTTCATCTGCAACTAACCCAGATGCAAAGGATCTTATTTTTGGATCTTATTTTTGGAGGCAAAGTTGTTGTTCTTGGTGGTGATTTAAGACAAATATTGCCGGTCATTGAAGGAGGTACTAGATTTGATATAGTTAATGCTTCTGTTACAAATTCTCCTCTTTGGTCTCATGTCAAACTCATAACTCTTACTACTAATATGCGACTTTCTTCACCAAATTTAGACCCGGTCATTCAGGCTGAGATTGCCCCCCTCAGTAAATGGGTTCTTGATTTAGGAGAAGGCAAATTGCCTGCTGAAAAAATTAACGTTGATGAACCAGAGCCAACATGGATAGACATACCAGAGGATTTGCTAATTCGTACTGACTCTGATAAAATACCATGCATTGTTGCTGCTGTTTATACTGATTTCCAGTCTCTTTACTCTGATCCTACATATTTGTGCCGACGAGCAATACTGACACCGACAAATGATATTGCAGGCGAAGTGAATTCCCATGTCCTTACTCTTGTCCCAGAACATGAAAGAGGGTATTTTAGCAGTGATACGGTTTCTAAATCTGCTGATGCTGTCGGTGATGCTGATCTCTTATATCCTTGGAGTTCTTGAATTCTATTAAGTTAAATAACTTTCTGCAGCATCATTTGGTTTTGAAGAAAAATGTTCCCATAATGTTGCTCCGTAATCTTAGTCAGTCACAGGGTCTCTATAATGGTACAAGGTTAATCATCACCAAACTTGCTGATACAATAATTGAGGCCATGATTATGACTGGTAAAAATGTCGGTGACGTCGTTTACAACTCTCGCATTGTGCTGTGCTCTCAAAAAAAAAAAAGATGCCCTTTGTTCTTCAACGCCGACAATTTTCTATTAAAGTGTGCTATGCAATGACAATAAATAAAAGCCAAGATCAAACTCTTGATTATGTTGGTGTTTATCTTAAAAAACCGGTTTTTACACATGGTCAGCTATATGTTGCTGTTTCTAGAGTTACATCTAGGTGAGGCCTTTCAATTCTTATTGAAAATGAAGATGGTTCTTGTGGTTCGAAAACTAAGAATATTGTATACAAAGAAATATTGCCTCATTAAGATAGTTGGTTAGTACTGAATTCCTTCTTTTCTTCCTTCTTTTTCCTGTCTCTCTTCTTTTGTGTTCTTAGCTTCTTGCTGTGACATTCTGTTTTTGTTTGGTATGTTTGTCGACACTTATATTTTGTGTTTTCTCTTTCACAAGTACATATCAGTGTTACTTTTGTGATTTCTGTTTTTCATCTTTGTTTCTTTGTTTTGTACTGACTTTTTGTCCTTCTGTTATTGTATCTGTTGTTTGCCTTCCTAATTTATCTTTGCTGTTTCTGTTTGTTTTCTGTTTGCCAACCTCTATCTATCTGCTTACATTTGCTTTGATTTCCTCTTGCTGTACTGCCTCTGTTTCTGCTATTACTTACTGTTTTCAGGCACCTACTTGTATATACCTATACAGATGTCATACTGCCATATATCTGATTTGACTACAACTTATCCTCGAGAGACGATTGTTGTGAAAATTTGTCGTCTATGAGAGTTTCGTGGTGGAAAAGAGGAAGCTCTGCTCCAACATCTGGATATGGTGTTGGTTGATGCTCAGGTACGAAATAAGTTCCATTCTGTGTCTTCTTTGATAAATATCTGTCGTTTTCCTCTCTGTTTCTCCTTTTTATAGTTATTTTTACAGTTTATCATTTTACTTATAAATTATTCGGTCTGTTTTCCTTCTCCTATGCTAGGGCACTGCTATATATGCCGAGATTCCTGCATCTCAATCAGAACCTAGAAAACAGCTTCTTGTTGAAGAAGTTTATACTTTTAAACGATTTGTTCTCAAAGCTGCAAAGCCGTCATATAAGCCTGTCGATTCTGATCAGATGCTGCTTGTTACACCGCATAAGATTATTGAGAAGTATGCTGATGTTCCGCCATCCATTCCGTTGTACGTGTACAAGCTATCCAAGCTCTCAGATATTCCATCTCTTGTTGGCAACTACAGACTCTTCATTGGTTAGTTCTTACTAAATGCTCTGTTCTAACATTTGTCAGTACTGATCTGCTTATCAGCTTTTTCTTGAACTGTTGTAGATGTGCTTGGTCTGGTCACTGAGATCTCTGATGCTGAAACAGTGTTTGTTGAGCACCAGCGCCATCAAGTTGCTCGTCGTAATATCGCCCTCACAGATCTTATGTAATTCTCTATGTTCCACTCTATACCTTTGTTTAACTTATCTATATATTTAGATTGCATTGTTACCTTGTGTAGTGTACGATCTGTGTTACATGTTGCCCAAATTCTTATTTATCTGTGCTTTTAGGGGTAATGAAGTAAACATATGTCTCTGGGGCCAAAGAGCAATTCAGTTTGAAGCTGATCCACTCTTCACTTTGAGCCAAACAGAACCTGTGATTGCTATATTCGTTGGACTTCTTGCAAAACCATATTAAGGTACTCTACTATCTTCAAATACAAGATATTTTCCATGTACTTTTACTTCTGTTCATTGCCTCAAATGTTTTGTTTTAATGTTTATAGATCAACCAAGTTTAAGTGGTAATGCTGCGTGCAGATGGTATATCAATCCTGATGTTCCTGAGTTCCATGATTTTATTGCTAAGTATGTGCTTCCTGAACCACCTTCCCTTATTTACCTTTTTTCCCTGTTTTTTTTTTCTATATATGTCGAGTGGATATTTTTGCTGTGTTATGGTTACAACTGAAACCATTTTCTTTTACTATACCTTTACAGCTTTAAAGAAGAAGCAAAACCTATTCGTCGTCTTGAGCCGTGGGCTGGATTTTCCGCTCAGCAGGAACGCCTTATTGAACATGAGCTTAAAACATTGGCGGAAATCAAGACTTACACTCCTTATGATTTCCCGGTTTGTGTGTCATTTCCCCCCTTCGTTATTCATGTCTTTACCTTTTTAACTGTCGTATTTATTGTATCAATACTGAACGATAAAACAAAAAAAGAAAAAAATACTGACAAAACAAAATTAGGCATCATGCACCGTTCCAATGACACATGCTTTTATGCACAGCCTCAAGGTTTCCGATGTACTGTTACTCAACTGAATGAAACTCAATCCTGGTGGTTTCCTTCTTGTAACAAATGCAATAGGACAGCAACTCCAGATGGTGATGGATACAAATGTCCTCATGACCAGTGCACATACTACAAATTCAAGTAAAGTTTCTCCTCCCCTGTTTTTGCTTGGTCCACTTATTCCATAACTACTCCTGACTTTATTCTATGTAGCTCCTTTTTGTGATCTATTCTGCTTTGCAATTGCGTTGTTTGGTACAAACCATGCTACTATGGAAGCGATGCCGCCAAGGAGCTAGAGTTTGTTTTCTTTGATGATGCCGGCCGGTCCCTTATTGGGAAAGATGTGAAACAACTGCTGAGAAATACTACTTCTAAAATACCTCCTGAACTTGCTGCAAATCGGCCAAACTTATCAGCTGGTTATCAATATCACAACTAAAGCATATCATGCTGATGAGTACTCATATGATGTTAGACGTATTGAGCATGCCTATGGTAGACAGCCGCTTCCTTCTTCTGCGCTTCTCTCATCACCAAACTCTGCAACGCCACAGGTACTGCGATTTGATGACTTATGTTCATGTGCATATATCTAATCTATTTTGCTTTCTGTTTCATATGATTATCAAGAACTATATCTTTCTATTCAATTATTAAGAATTAACGTTTGCATCGTTATGTTTCTCCAGATTTCGGATTCTGCGACACCTCAAACAACGGAGGTGATACCTTTATTTGTCTTTGAAAACCAATGCATTTTTCCTGATGCAGCTTACCTGATTTTTTTTGCCTGCTTTTTTCTGTACACATCTTCCAAAGTTAACATAAGATCACTGATATATTTAGTACATTTATCTTCTGTTTCCACCTTCTCAGACTCTGCACAGCACCACCCCACCATCTGTTTCCTCAGCGCAGATCAGTCTAACTGCCACTGATAAAACAAGGTTGTCTATTGTATTGTTATCTGTATATTACACAAGAGCATACGAAAAAAAACACATGTTTCACATATTCTACTGTTTCCCACCATCTATATAATTCTATATACTAACATAATGTTTATTGGTGTGCCACACGCTGCAGGACTGATAAAAAAGTCTCTGCGCGTAAACGCTTGTTCAGTGATGATACTCAGCAAGAAACTGTAATTACTATTCCTTCTATTTTTTGTCATATGCTCCTGGTTTCACATATAATTATTTCCTTCCCATTATTTCTTGCCCTCACTATGTTTGCGTTGATTTCATTTTAGTCTGAAGAACAGGACTCTGCTCCATCTGCTATAATACATAAAACGTCTTCTGATGCATCGTAAGTCTCCTGATTCTTACACTTCAGTTTTTTGCTTCAACACCAACGGAATAATTAACCAGCTCATTTCACGCAAGCTAATATTTTTTTGTTTTCTTCATTGCTTCCTTTTTAAGCGCTTCTAAGAAGTCAGTGGGAGCACCGTCGACAAGGGCCACGGTTCACAAGAAACACAAACCTGCATAAGGTAAACACGCATCGTACTGCTGTTGTGTTTAGAAACGCTTTTCCTGTGTTGCAAGCGTATAATATTCTTGTTTCATCCCTTGTAGAATGCTTCACAATCTAATGGAAAGAAAGCATTTTGTTATTTGCGCGTTCATCATTGTGTTTATACTCGCTGCTCAGCGCCTCTGTAGTATAACTTGGCTATATATCAGCCAACAGCACAAATAGGTGCTCATGCGCTGCTAGGTCCATGATGAAACGCTCAAGGTTTTTAGCCTCAACATTTTGCTCTGTACATAGTTAAACCGCAGCTGCTTAGATTTTAAGAAGTGCTGCTGTGTTGAAGACCCGAAGATGAAACACTCATCAGTCTCTTTCAGGATTTGGAAATGGGAGGTGGGATAGGGATTGAAAAATGAATTAATGGTTGAAATTTAATGAGATAAATAAATGAAGGATCAAGATCTTCTCTCTTCATTTCCCTTTTCCCATCCCCTGCTCATTTCCAAATTGCCAAACATCAAGCTATTACTGCTAACCCTGTAAAAAGTGCTGCTCCACTGCTTCTGAATGATGTAACAACAACGAAGTTCTCTCAACATTTTGTTCTGTATATAGCTCCGCTGTGGCTCATCATATTGTAAGATAGCTGCGTATAATAATCTTACAGTTGTAAACCTCTAACGTTTTACTTAGTTACGCTGCTGGTATGTGATGCCTTTTTATTTGGATCGAGTTCTCAATGTTTACCTGTCCAAATGATTAACACTCAAACAATCTTCTATAATTGTGAGTTATAAGCAAAATTTACGTTTTCTCTCCGCTACTCTACATTTATTGCTAATTTTGCCGTCTTTTCCTTATTGCAACATACTTTTTCCCTTTAGACATTGATCTTGTATATATTTTTGACCAAAGATATGTGCCCACCGATACTTTTGTTAAGAAAAAAAACAAGGGAAAAAAGTTTTCCTGCACCTATCCGCTGTGCCAAAAAAAAAACAATGTTACTGCATTTTATAAGAACGGTACAGATGCAACCAAAAAGATAATTTCCTTTTTTTTCTACAAAAAAAAATTCTAAACCTATGCGTCTCATAGCCATGTCTGATACTTAACCTATTCCCAGCGGCACAGCTGTTCCCCTTCGCTATCCAAACGTTCTCGCCTCGCCTCACCCACCGCATCGCCGCCGCCAATCCACCACTCATCTCCATCGTCGTCAGTGCTGCCTTCCTCCTCGCATCCTGGTACTGCTCTCGAATCCTTTCTCCAACATCATTTTTTTCTTTGATCTTGCTTTGCCGCTTCTCTTGCTTGTTCTGCCCTATCAGCATCGGCATCTATCTGCGGCGTCTACACGATTTTTACCATCTTCTCTGCCGACACCGCGCAATGGATCGCTGCTTCTACTAGTCCTTGCTCCGTTTTGCTGCGGCCATTGCCTCTCCCTGTACATTACGCCACCTCTCCTAATTTTTGCATTCTGTTTCGTTGTTCCCAGAGTATTAAAATTTGGAACTTTTGTGTATGAAACCGATTGAACTTCATAAAAGTTAAAGGCAACTTCTTATACTAATTTGCTGAACCGTTGTTTGGTGTACTGGTGGAATTGCTAGGTAATTATTTCGTTTAACTAAAAAATACTGCTGCATTAAAAGTGTACATTTTTTACGCTTGGGAATTTATTATGTGATTCGTTTACATATTGTCAAATACTGAAAGATAGCGCGGCAGTTGCCGCACTTTATAACCCTCGGTGGTCAGAATCTCATTTATTTGATTTAATTATTACACACTACATATTACACAATTAGGGGTCCTTTGGAACAAAGGAATTATGTAGAAAAAATGAAGGAATTCCAAAGGAACAAATCCTATATAGACCCTTTGGAACAAAGGATTGATGCATAGAATTTTGTAGAATAGGTAAGTTTCCTTCACATTTTGAAGGAATTCTCTCTTTGCTAATGAATATCTAATAGTAAAATTCCTGTGTTTTCCTGTGAATCATTCAAACAAATTTTGGGAGTGCAACTTTAATCCTGTATTTTTCCTATTCGTCCATTTTGAGAATCCTATGTTTTAAAGGAACCATTGCATAGAATTCGAAATAGAACCTTTCTTTTAGTTTATGTATGTTGAAATGTTGCACTAAAATACAACAGTTACATAGTAGAATTAAAAAATGTACAAGCTATCAAAAATGGATTTGGTCTTTTTTTTAATTGTCACATTTGATGCATAAAACAACTTTTAGAGTTTGCAAACATATTTGTTCTTGTTCACATGTACTTGGAACAATAAAATGGTCAGAAGGGGGGTGGGGCTATATGCCAGCGTAGAAAGATATATTGCATTTTTATTACGTGAATGAACATTACATAG
>BCLH01000573.1:76388-106261 GCA_001602315.1 Zoysia pacifica
CTTGAAGAAATAGCACAGAGAATGGGTTATTATCGAGATTTTTAATTTTTTAAGAAATAGCTTTGAGAATGGATAATCATAAGGTCCTGTCCTACTGATCATTTTATTAATCACTACATAGCCAGGTTCCTAATGATGTCTAGCTGTTTTTAGCATTCTTCTTTAGCATCCCATGCATGTCCACCAACAAGGATTTTTTATATAAACTATAATTATAAAGGCACAAGAATAACATCCAAATTTTGTAGAACATTGTCTCATGTCAGTTTAACATTGAAATTGTGACACCCCAGGTGTCAAAAATGAGCTTTTCCTTATTCCTTGTCAATTGACGTTGCTGAAAAATAAAGCATTCAAATTTTGAAGTTCAATTGATGTCCAGTTTGAATTATTCAAATGAAAGACTAAATATACCTTGTAAAGAAACTTTAAAAATTTTCATAAGATGGTAGTATTTCAAAAATACAGTCAGGAAGATCATACCAAAAAAGAATTTTGATGATTTTACCAAGATTTTATCAACTCATTTAATGCCCTTGAAAATTCAAGGAAAGTTGTAAAAGTCAACATTTTGTATCAATTTGCATATAAATTCTGTATCGATTTTCAACTCGGGCCCAACATGAAAAAGGTTCCTTCTAATACATAGTATCACCACGAAAATCAAAATAAAATTTTAAGGCTGACAAGTCTTCCTTCCAATTTTCCAAACTCACTGCAATTTCAGTTCATCGGAAATTTAGAAAAATAATTCGTACCCACTTATCTAACTGACATGATGAGTTTTCTCTCTTCATTGGCCATTTAGGATGGCCAGCTACCGCGTGAACATCGACAACCAACTTTAGCTCCTGTTTTACTCTCTCTTTCTTCTAATAAGTGAAGCCTCATAGCTGCCTTATTAAAGCTTATTCACCTATTTTGCCTTCAGCCACCATTGTTGCTCGAGCTGAGTTTTCATTTGAGTCAAAACTCCACTTCTACGGTAAGTTTCGCTCCTATTCCTTCCACGGACTAGCTCCTCACTCCCTGCAGCTGTTCTCTAATCGCTTTTCCATCGGATTTCATGGCCGAGCTGTGCAGTGTAGAGGAGTCATCGCTGTCATTTTCTCGTTGCCATTTTTTACCGTGCCGCTCTTCCTCAAGCCAAGATGAAGCTCCTCGGCTTTATCCCATTGTTTTCTGTCACTCTCGGCCTGTGCAAGAGCTCGTTTGATATTGCACTATACACGAACTCGTCGCCAGCGAGTTTCCAGCTATCTTGTAACTCGAGAAATTAGCTGGAAAGTTTCCTGATACCGAGAGCTATCACTCCCATATTTTTATTGAGATTTTTAGTGTCTGTTTAGTTTGTCCGCACAAGTAGTGCCAAGCTCCAGAAGTTCCGGCCACTGTATCTAACGAATGAGCTCGATGCTCGAACTCACAAATGCCCGAAATCAAAACTCCCGAACAAAAATATTTCTCGAAAAAGGTTCGATCATTAGCTCCCAAAGACGATCAATCGATAGCTCTGAACTCAATAGATAGCTTAGCTTCCGAACTCGAACGACTCCCAAGTCGATCACTCTAAAGCTACCGAACTCAATCGATCGCTCTAAAGCTACCGAACTCGATTGTTACGTTCTCAAACGTAACTCCCGAGCTCTGTTCAGATTATTTTTTAGTTTTAGGAATCTTTCAAAAATTCGTTAAAAATTTCAAAAAATCAGAAAAATATGAAATAAATTTTATTAGAATCCTTGTAACCAGATCTTCACATCGGGCACATTTATTTCAACTTGGGACAAAACTGTTAATAATTAAAATTCTAGAAATAGAAAATTCAAGATAAATTCATATCTGCAGTTCTATCCACACAAAAATTATGAAATTTGGCTAGCATACATCTTCTGGCATACCAGAACTGCTCACTAAGTCTTATTTTAAAATTTTACATATTTTCTTGATTTATGTCATCTCATTCATATAGGAACCCACGTTGAAGGCCAGGCAATTGGAGTAGCCGCTGAGGATACTTCGACTGATCTTAACCCTCTTGATTGTGCTAACACTACTCAGGATCAAGGCAAGCCTCGGTGCATCTTAACACTTTTTAAATATTTTATTTATCTCACAAGTATTAGTTGGAGTCATGAAATGTGCATTTGAGTCATAGCAAATGACCACCGTAGTTGCATTTTCTTAGGATTCCTATGGGGTTTAGAGTCTAAGTTGGTTCCGATACCCGATGCTATCCTTAGATTAATTGTTGAGTCATCAGTAGAAGTCGAGCTGTTGGAATCCGCTCGCGAGATATAAATGGGTCCAATTGTTTTTGTGGGGTTACTGTTTTTACCATGACTTAAATTTGAGGCAGGGCTGAGATTGATTAGGAGCAGCAAGATATAGTTTTTGTATGTGTTCGCTCGGTCTAAGTCGATTAAAGACCGATCAAGTGTGATTCTATTGAGCAAGTTTAAACAGTACTGAGTACATGTTGAATATATGGAGCCCAGTAAACCGATGTAGCAAAATACCGTAGTAGTTGAACGAACCTTATCTCTCTTTTGACAAGAAAGACTTGTGTAGTTCCAAAGGGTTATCGCATGGAGGACCCTGTTCTTGTAAGAGGTGTGCTTATCGGCCGGCCCTACGGTGTTGAGCGAAAGATTGTCATATACGGTTTTCAGGAAGCACGTGCGTGTCGTTTAATTTGGTTTCTTCTACAGGACCTACGATGTTGAGCGAAAGGTTGTCATGTATGGTTTTCGAGAAGCGCGTGCATGTCGTGTAATTTGGGTTTCTTCTGCAGGATGTAAATCGATTCGAGTCGCTGCCCCTCATAGTAACAAGTACCGCTTGTCTCACTGCGTCACATCGTAATAAGAACATGAATGGAATGATGAATGCTGCTGATCTTGTTAATTAATAATTATTGTATTGCAACCATGATTGATGTAGAAGTATTGTAAATATTTACTTTCAGTCTCATATCCTTTTAATTTGGCTAAAACTTGAAAGAAGGACTAACTATTAGTGTTGTTTTTGCGATGAATCCCTCCAAAGCCAGTGCAGGATTAGAAGTTAGCTTTAGAGAGCTATTTTAATGAGTAAGCCTTGTTGAGTATTAGTTACTCAGAGTGTGGTTGCTTATTTATGTGGTGCAGGTACGTCTCATACAGATTACTGTGATTATTATGATAAAGTGGTGTGGGAAAGTGAACCAACAAAGAAGTGATCTATTGAGTGGGTTCCCGCATCACCATTCTCTGGCTAAGAGGAATGAGATCATGTTTATAGGCTAATATGGTTTCATTTTAAGCTACGTATCGTCGTGCTGTATCGCTTCTGCAGTGTAAACGAATTTCAAACCTCTTTTGTGCACTCCAAAACCAGAATGTAAGTTGTAATATCTAAAACTTGTTTGTACTCTATTTTTATATATGTGCTTGTGTATGTAGTTTTGGACTCTCGCTTCATCGAGTTGTCGTCCGAAGCCGATCCTAGATAACAAACCTCACATTTTTTAGGTGTGATGCCACATAAATTTATAGTCTTAACATTCCATAAATGGCAGTGCACCGAAAAAATATCTCGACAAAGATATTTTGTACTATCTCTGTTTTTAAATTGACGTCGTCGTATACTTTTAATATCAACTTTGATTATTCGTTTAATTTAAAAAATATGATAAATTTCATATAATTTGTTATAATTTATTTTATTATCAAATGTGTTTAAAACACAGCTTATAATTTTACATATTTGAATAAATTTTTTGAATAAGATGAATGATCAAAGTAGATATTGGAAATCAATGCAACACAAATTTAGGAACCGAGGGAGTATACATGTTTTTTTATGCACCATTGGATTTTCATGAGATTTTTTTGTTACCTTATGGAAGCATGGTAGCTGTTTTTCTCTTATTTTTGGTTCTGTTCTTTTCCAAAGTACAATCATAGGACTCTTTGTCAATAAATTTAGTTACAGTTCAGCAAATCTGTAAGTAGTTATTTGGCGAGTAATCAAATCATTGTTCTTCTAAGAAGACTAATCAATGACAAGGTTCATATTACATGTTAATAGTACAAATTCAAACTCCACTACAAACTGATAAATGACAGCTTTAAGGTTGTTTGTAAGTAAAAAACAACAATACTCCTACCATCAATCTAAGTGTGTTAAAGCTGAAATGCCGTCTTCTTCTTTTCAACAATATTCCCATGAAATCCATTTTGTTTTCTTAAAAAAATCTCTTGCATGCCCCATATTCCCTGAGATATGATCAGATTGTGATGAGCAAATAGTTTAACAAATATTAATCCTCCAGCAGAATCATTCTCGGATATTGACCTTCTCTGCTGAAAACAAGTTCATATATAGGTGTTTTATATTGCAAATCATGCAACTTTTTTTCTTATCTACATTCGAATCTTGCGAAGTCCACGCCAAGTGAAGTAGGATTCTTGAAATGCTCATGCCCAACGATGTTCATCATGTTTTCTTCTTGGGGGCGTAGAGTTAGTAGCTCCATTTGTGGTGTTGGCAACAAAATTTGTAGTGGATTACCGATATCTGATTGGGATGCCCACTCTTGAATAGCGAAATTATACTGCTCGGTATTCTTCTTGGAGCCTGATGCTAGCTAGCTAGGGTGGATGGTAGTACCTGTAGAGAGATTAGGCACAGGCTTTTGGCCAACACCAGCAGCAAGAGTACGAGCATCGTCGAGAGAGTGATGCAGCGGGTTGGTGAACGGACCTCCTTCTCCTCATCCTCTAGAGAAAACGGAAGGCCTAGGCAGTGTTGGGGTCCAGGCTCAGGAGCGCGGCGCGGAGCTAACAGCTCTTGCGCATGGTGGCGGCTCCTGAAGACAGCACTTCCGCCGGCTTGTCACGGCCTGCTCGCCGACACTTCTGCCAGCGCCGTGCCCTGAACGCCCCTCTGGCCTCGTCTTTTGTGGGTCTAAGACGCTGTGCCCGAAAGAGTCTCGAAGGGAGAGGCACAGCAGGAGAAGCGGCCAAGGGAAGCGGTACCCACTTTCAAACCATTTTGGAGCTTGCCATTGCCGAGGAAGGTCATGGGAGGATGGGATCGATTGGTCGGACCCGTGGAGAAGAAGAGTTTTTTTTTTTTCTTTTTAGAATGGAGAAGAAGAGTCTGGAGCCTCCCGTACGTCAGCAGCTACCAGTGTTCGCAGTGGACGATGAGGATTAAACTTGATTTTCATCTAACGGATGAAACAGGTTGTGATGACGTGGAATCACGTAAGGCCAAGAAATCGAGCCGATTTAGAGTATAAGAGATTAGTTCTAAGAGTTACCTATAACATTACATATCGTTCTACCAAAAAATAAATGCCGCATTTTTCCCCTGTTGTACTAGCTGTTGAAATCTTCGATATTTCAATCATTTCAACAAAACAACACATTAAATTATGATTCCATATAATTACTGCTACCGTATGTTAAATCTTCAGATTTACTTACTGTTGCAAATCAGTGGCGGAGCAAGTTTGCTTCTTGCAATGACGACAAGTCAATCATCTTCTTCTGAATGCTCTATGGATGAAATATCAGAACAATTAAGACCCAAGGTACCACTGTTATTCTCTTCTCTATTTTGTAAAATATATTTGCTTCACGGTATTGTTAATTTCAAATATAATTGACATTTCATATCATCTGTATTAGGTTTTAACATTTTTATCTTCAGTTCTCTAAATATATTTGCTATACCATGTTCTTTTCTCATGTTGTGATAGGTCCCTGCTAAAATCCGTATAGATCGCCGTGTGATATTTCAAACTGCATTATCCAAACTTAACCAGACCATTCATACTGAGGAGATAGATTGCGTGGATCCTAATTTCTATATATGCACATTGACTATCGGGTATCTGCGCCATAAACTTAGCTTGGAAGCAACCACAAAAACATTTCATGGTGTCACTGCTGTCTCTGCTGAACTTGCTGCTACTGAAGCTTACGACTATGCTCTGGCCGATTTAGAAGAAAATAAACTCATTACTATAGATGAGATCAGAGCCAAAAAAACAAAAAAAAAAATTGCTTGCAGATGCATCCTGGGCGGATCTATTTGAGGACAAGGTCATTGCACTCAAACAGTCTTCGGAAATCACTGATGCTATGCACGAGAACATTCTTGCTGCTATATATGACACCTGCAATGCTGCTTGTACCAGCCAACAAATAATCTTCGTGCCCACCTGCTGCACCGAAGGAGAGAAAAATATACCACCTGTTGTGTACACAGGACCGGTCCCACCATGGAGTTCAGCGGATCGGCTAGCCTATTGTATAGTCCGTTCACAAATATAAGTTTTAGTATTTAAAATTTGTTTTTTAATATATATTATTCTCACTTTCCAATATTTTTTTTTATTTAATACAATTTTTTTAATAAATCTCTATTATTTTTTTATTATTTTCTGCGTATTATACTTTTAAATTTTTTTTTAATTCTTGTGTTTAGAGCTAGAATAAGTTATAAAAGTGAACCGACGGAGTATATATGAACTGCTAAGACCGTCTCCAAGTTCAGAATATTATAAACAATCTGCGTAAACAGTTCCTGCAGCTAAGTTCATATATGACGTAGTGTATGCAGATAACTTATCTTTTGCGAACCTGCCGCTACCTGGTAGAGCTATTGATATGTTTAATTGCCGTTACCTTAATCCAAAGTGTACTCTATGTTAGTAGTACTTACTGCTTATCTGAAGACAGTGTGCCAAGCAAATTGAAACTCTTGTAATGTACAATTATGCCTGAATCTATCTACTTAGCTTCATCCCTGTGTATCTATTTATCTGTATATATATGTGTCTATGTATATATGTACAGATATATATTTATTTACATATATTACTATCTATATATCATCATGTGAATGTGAACATTTATATATATAAATACATAAACGATTATCTACAAATTCACTGGCAGCAATTACTCACTTACAATATAACTATACTGCCTGACATTTCACTTAATTCGTATACTATGATTAATAAAAAAACAAAAACAAGATCAGTATTAACTTAATTATGTACTATAGTACTGCAGCGCGTATACCTGCAAAATATTTTATTTAAAAATGTTAAACAGTCAAATCAGTCGAGATTCATAAATTCTCTCCAATTTTATATTTCCCATATGTCTTTGTAAAGTCTCCTTTATTTTACGATCTAAAAATGTTGAAATTATATTTGATACTCCAAATATAAACAAATTCATTGCTGCTGCTCTTACAGATTCCGTGTAAAAATACTAAAACAAATAAAAAATCCTGGTTCCTATGTTTATTTATAAAAACACATAGTTATCATTGTTATATTACAAGAATGAAATTATACTAAAAACCGTTACATCGTGTCCATTCATTATTTTGTCGCTGCCATCACACCCCTTCCTCATACGTTGCGCTACCGTCCTCCTCAATCCTACTCTCGCATCCACACAGCTGTCCGATCAGCTCCGCTCTGCCCCTCAGAGAAAAAAAAAACGACTCCGCTTGCTCCCACCATTATCGCCGCCGACGCCGCAGCCATATTCGTCATCCTCTGCTACATCGACGGTGCCCCTTCTCCGACACCCCCGGAGAGCGTACCGTCATCCACAGCAGCCCCCACGACCGTCCCGCCACACGCGCCGGCAAAGATTTATTCTTCATCTTAGCGACCGTCTTCTCCGTGTCGTCGCCACTGGTGCTGGTATTCCATTTCCCCAATCTAACGATGTAGTACTTAGATTAACAAATACGGCTTCCAGCTTTACCACAATCGTGGGCATCAATCTTTACGGTACTCTCTTCTCCTATCTCTCTCAATACAAATCTTCGTCATCTACTGCATCTAGACCTAGATATATCATTTTTATCACAATTGCTATTTCCGTCATATAAATATGTAATCAAATAAATCTAATTTATGACACCTCGGTACCTAAGTACACATGTATAGAAGAAGCTAACGCTAGCAGGCTCTATTCAATAAATCCTTACTAAGTTATGCTGTTTTATCTTGTCACTTATTTATACAGATCTGTCTATTCTTTTTTACAGTGACTATAGTCATCTTTCGCAAATTCAGCCTCTTTTACTAACCGTACTGTTAACACTCTATATATTACTATATAGTTCTACATCTATACCTGTTATTTCAGTAATAACAAAAACGGATGTACTTTCCTCGTTCCTCTTTTAAACCTCAACGTTACTTACAATGTAACGAGTATTAGTGTTCCCCAATAAAACATAACAAATTCCCTATCTAAGCATATATTGTTATACTACTCATACTCACTATACCGATTATCTAATTGAATATTTATAGCGCTTATAAATATATTTCCTTTTTACTACTCCTACACACCTAATTATCATTAATTTATAACTTAAGCCACTCTTACTTCTGTTTATTACCATCTTATATCTTTCTTATATATATTTTCAATACCTATGTGCAGAGATGAAAAACACATTTCTTTCAAGATGTACAATTCTTACTGCTGTGATGTCAAGGATTTCATTGGACACTCCAACATACATCTATGAAACAGATATCAGCAACAAAACAAGATGTCAAATCCGATTTCATTCACCACCAGATCCCAATGACCCTGATATTGACGATATGCAATATATCTGGAGCGGCTGGTTTCCATGCCGTATCAAAGCCAAAGAGCATGCAGCTACCCGTGCTCTCGACTACTTAAAGTCAGAAATCAATTTCGTCATCTGTGACTACAGCTACCACATAATGCAGAACTTGGTTGAGCACAGCACATATCTATCAGGCCACTGTCACCGTATGGCACGAACAATTGACAGTTTACTTCTTGGATGGACAAATATGGCAGCTGCAATGAACGATATATCCCATTTCTACAAATCACAAACTCTTCTGTGCAATTACTGCCAGCTCAGTGCAGTTGATGAAATCCTTGTGAAACCACTTCTTCAACAGATGACAGATGTAACCAGCACATTGTTAGAGCTGCACACAAAAACTATGAAAACAATTCATGAAGCGCGAATACCTATAGATCCATTGCTTCACGAGTTCCAGTCTCGTGAATTCAGCATCACAGGTACACTCTTTTAATCTAGGTGCTGAAACTGATTAGCCTAATAGTTACACTGCTACCGTTGTTAACCAATTTCGCACTGAAATGTGATTATTCTGCTTATGCTTTTTCCTACAGACCACACTCCTCAGCTGCTGCTGATTAGCATCTCCCCCAAACAAATGTTTCAAGAATTGTTGCCTCAGCTAGATGTGCCTTCGCCAATTTATAACTTTACATCCTACTTCAACCATTATATTATCGGTGAGTGCACATTCTATATTTCAGATGACTGTCTATCTATAACAGATGGCGATACAAAATAGAGTCTGCTATCTGGCACCGTAGAGGAAGCTGCTGACAGTGCTGCATTAAGTGCCCTTGAGCATATCGACAATCACTACCACATACAGTTGCTTGATTACAACTATAGTGCAAAGGAAGCTGTCATAGATAAAAACAGAGCTGTTATTAACAAAACAAGACAGTTCATGCAGGCAATGATTGACATCTACAATATATTCAGCCGTGTCTCCATATATGACTTCTACAGCCTGATCCAAAAGGTTGAAGCAATCATCTACAACTTTGCAGCACTGCTAGCAGCACAGCTGCCTTCCACTCCAACGCATTCCATCATGCAATCTATAAAAGGTATTCATACTCAGCTTCAGGAAGCGTATATCACTGCTGCTAAAGTTGTGGACACATACAGCGGGATAGTTAATGTTGCTGTGATTAAATCCTGGCATAATGTGTAGGTTCAAACATCCTTAAGAACAGTACAATACTATTTAGTCCTTGTATATACCGCACTGCTTAGTCATCGCTAAAACTGCTGCGTCGTTGTGTAATGTATAATTATATGTACCTTATTTCTGTCTTTGTTTTGCTACATTGTGTGTGTATATATGTGTGTGTGTGTGTGTGTGTGTGTGTGTGTGTGTGTGTGTGTGTGTGTGTCTCTGTGTGTGTGTGTGTGTGTGTGTGTGTATATATATATGTGTGTGTGTGTGTGTGTATATGTGTGTGTGTATCGCCTGTTCAAAAATATTTTTTACATGTTACTTACTTTCGCAATCTAAAAATCACGATATTCAACTGCAGCCTATTTATCTCTATCTTCCTTTTACCATCTTCCTCAAAAAACTATAATCCTTTCAACTTCTTTTCGCTTTAATTATTGTTTCAAAAGCATAATGAAAACTACAACTCATTTCTACGACGAAACCATGCAACAGGCGCACGAAGGCGCGCCTCTACTAGTATTGTTTAAACACCATGCTCCACCAGCAAAAAAAAAAAAAGGCCTCACACCCATGGAAACAAGGATTGACCGATCAGACCACCGACTTCCAACACAAACAAATATGATTATGGTTGACCTGGTGAAGTGTGCATAGGTTTACATGGTGCGCCAGCGCTGTTTCTTTTTTTTCTCTACCTACACTGATCTCTATCTGTCCGAAGTGCTTGCTGCAGCCAAGTGTTAGTCTGCAGAACGCATCAACAGCTGCGTAGCGGCTCAGTGTTTGAATCCCTCAGGTGTGAAATGGCTAAAACGGATTGTGAAAGAGCTCATGGGCCTTTGGCCTATTTCCCCTGCAGAACACATCAACAGCAGCACAACGGCTCAATCTCTGAACGCCTCAGGTGTGAAATGGCTAAACTGGACTGTGAAAGGGCTCATGTGCCTTTGGCCTTTAAACACCCTTAATTCAACTCAACAGAAAAATGATTCTATTTTTCAGAAAACGTACAAGCCCAACCTATCCACATCAACAAAGAAGTATTAACAACAAGCAAAGAATCATGTGCGACAGGAGAACACATAAAATATAATGAAATCCTGATCACTGTTGCACAAAATATAAATAATCCAATATTTCTAGGTCAAATTTAGGACTACTAAATCATAATCAGGCCATTTATAGCAAGTTAATCCTTGAACATTCCTAGAGCACAAAATCAACATAGCACTACATCAAAGATCAAACTGAAAGACCACAAAATAAAAGCACTTGCTCCATGGTGATTGTTCATGCTCCGCACAGAGCCCATTCCTGGAGCTTGGGGGCAACCTTCTCGAGATGATTTGTCACCCAGACTTCTAAGAACTTTCTGATCCCTGCAATATGCAGAAATTTGTCAGAACATCATTTCAAGAACGATTCATATGTATGGAGAAAGCCGTTTAGTTCTGTGGTATTATTGTGTCAGCATATTGCTGCCAATAGACTTACTAACAAAACTTCTAGCATGCATTATTAGCCAAACACAACCTGTTGCATGAAGCTGGAATTGGCATGAATGACAGAACATATTGCTTATAATGATCATAAGTACAAATAACACTTAGAATGATTCATCTCATCCATAAATATATAAAAAAAAAATACTAATCGGTTTTGCTTCATGAGAAGTACATCAGCGTCAAAACAATATGTGTGTTGGTCATATTATCTAACAGCAAATTTTCAAAGACAAAACATAGGATATGATTGGAAAACAACCCTCCGACCATTCCATAAATCAGCATGCTAATCGTAGCAACTCCCCGGATGAGTGCTCTAGGTTGCTGTATTTGAAAGCTCGATCAGGGCTCCCTAAATGCTGAATCTCAAACCAAGTCATGAGCCCCCGACTCTGTTTGCTACATGCAATCAACACGACATTCTTTACGTACAGATAGCAGCACCAGGAGATCACCAGCACAACCTTTCCTTGCCTTGCATCAGACTTTGTATGCACGCTGCTAACCATATGGTGTGCACGCATGCACCTTTCCACTATACGCAGGTGCCGATTTAAGTGCGACAACACATACATCTTCCTACATGAAAACCCCTAGGATGAGACGACGCCATGGTGGGTTGGAATTGGTCATGCTTCCAGCCAACAGCAGAAGCTAGACCCAAAAAAGCTTGAGGTGGCAAAAATTAAAATTACTTACAAACTAGATTTTAAGAATTGTTGTAGACGACAAGTTTTTTTTCTCAATAATTCTTTATAAACTCCCTAAACCTGAATTTAGGAAGCCTTTTTTTCCATAATTGTTTAGAACATTCACAACCAAAAAATTTCGGAGAATATCATACAAACAATTTGACAGTACTACAGCAAAAAGTTATGATTGTAGACCAGTGTTAGATACCACAAATCAATTAATTCAGTATCATAGCATACCCTCATCTGCTATTTGCTAAGCCCTTCACAGTTTCCAGCTACAAATATAATTTTATCACAACATAGATGAACCACACAGGAAATCTGACACCCAAGAAAAAATGTGCTTCACACTAGTTTTTTCTAGAACCATGGTCGTTTATGCACAGCCTCATTCATTAAATTATTGTTTCTGATTTTACCATTTGATTATTTCTGTTATCACCTTATGGGCCTAGTGTCATGTATCAAAGTTAAGAAAACCCCGCAAACAAATTTACAGTAATGAAAGGATTAATTTTTTTTAACAATAGTAGGAAAACCTATGTTTTTAAGGTGGTGAGGTGAGGTGCACACCCTTCCAATTGCGTAGGTGACGACCAGGTGCTTATAAGGCAAGGCAAGGTGATGCCATATCAGCCTAAGAAATAACAAAATAGAGGCAGGCAAGGGGAAAAGAAAAGGACAAAAAAGAAGGGAAAAGGAAAGAGAAGGGAAGTAGCTTGGCCCATCCCACCCTCCCCTAGTGCCATTGCTTCACCTCCCTCTCCCTCGCCCAGCCACCGCTCCTCTCTCTTCCTCTACCGCAGCCACTGCTCCTCCCTCCCTTGCCTGCAGCCGCCGCCCCTCCTCTAGCTCCCTGCAGCGGCGGCCACTCCTGCCTTCCTCTCTCTTCACTGCACCACCAGCCAGTGGCTCAGCTACGCCCTTCCAGATCGACGGCACCAGCATGGAGGCCGAGAGGGATGACTATAATGATGGTTTTTCGGCCTGGACTTTCCACAGCCTCTACTCCTTTCTTCTCCCTGCTTAATGCCATATTTGATAAGGTGACAAGGACGACACAGCATATGTGCGCGCCTGGACAACTTGGCAAGACAACGCCTGACAACAGAAATGAAAACTACTAGGTGGTTAACAATTCCATAGAGGGCATTTGCAATTCTACAAATGTGAGGTTGGATAGGGAAATAATATTTGGCTAAGATTTCAAAATTTTAACTCATGGAAAAAAAAATAGAAGTACGTTTGAGATGGGGACAGTATGTGAGCATCCGCCACCGATTCAGTCACAATGGGTATGGCTAGTTTATGAAGGGAAATTGGGGAGCCACTAAGCTACGCCTTCCTCATCGTAGCCGCTACACCTAGCCGGCTGTATGATGGAGGGGCGCCGACCCTCTCGGCCGCAAGATGTATTTGCCAGCTGTTAATTGTCCCTTAAATCATTTTAACATGGTTTTTATGAGAGCACTATGAAGCGATTGTGGGAAATTAAAGGAAGATGATCTTATGAATAAAGATGTGTGGGCCCCATACTCATTTTCATATGTCGGTCCTTATTCCAGATTAAAATAGCCAAACATGGCAATTGGAATTAAACTTGATATCCGCAACCTAAATTCATTTGCCACCAAGAGAAAAACCCTTATACAAAGCGGCAGCAGATTTCTGCTCCCTTAGAGAAAAACCCTTATCATGGCAGTAGCCAAAGTTCCAGAAAGAAAAAAAAGAATAAATAAACAATAAGATATGAACGCAGGACTTTAATTAAATAAGAAATATGAAGGCTAGAAAAGTCAAAATAAAACTAGTGGAAATGGTAGTAGAAATGCTCGCCAAGTTCCGTTTACGATTTGATGCTTCCCTTCGGGCAGTCAGGTCATCTAATAAAGTAAATAAATGTAACAGATCTAAACATATTTCAGGTATTAGTTTAACTCAAGTTGCATATGCAATGTTTACTCATTCTTTGATCCAGCAGTCCGATTTGAACGAATTAAGCCAATCCATTGCAAACATTTTCATTCAAAATTAGTAGCTTTCCTATTGACATACTGAACAGGATTAGGCATAACTCCAGTGGGGACATACGCCCTACCTCCACATTTACCAAAAACAACTACAAATTAGCATCCAAAAAGGAGAGACACTACATCTTATAACATAGCTCAAAAGCAGTGGAGTAATTCACTGAACCTTCTGTGGAGATTCACTACCTGAATCAAGGGTAACTCGTAGCGGACATATCTCCAATAATCAAGTAACTTGTGATCTTCAGGTACCACCTCTGCTGCCCTTCCAGCACAAAAGATTGCATAAGCATCAGCTGCATACCTGGATTGCGAGTCAGATTACAAATTATCAAATGAGGTCAAGAAAAATGTTTCATGCACCCATAGTACAGAGAGTTTAAGGGCCATCCAATCCACTCACTTGCCAACACCACAAAGCTCGGTTATATGGGTCCATTCTTCTAAAACATATTGCTGAGAGAATTTCTGGATTCTCCTTGTTTTTTCAGCCTGCAGTCCAAGAGGTTTCAGATACGCTTTCATTTCTTCAGCATCAGCATGATACGCAGCCTGCGGATCAGGATAAAGTTCGAAAAAACCCTTTGTTTTCTTTCTGACCTGCATCAGTAAATAAAGTCAAACTTATCCTTGAACTTAAGGCTGAACATGTAACCTAAGCAGCAGCTAACAGAAGTAGGCTCTGTTAAAATATTGGAAATGCCTAGTGAATTATAATTGCAACAGATACAACCGATATAAGTTGAGTAATTCGATGAGCTAGCAACAGCCAACAGAGGAATAAATAGCCTTTAACGAATAGAATAAAATTCACAACAGAAGGCTGAGCTGAGTCAGTGCTATGCTATAAATACAGACGTTATGTCAGCTGACAAGCCACAAGCTCTGTCCAAACCCCTTAGATACCAAACAGTCACTCTGGCATGCATAAATTATGACACACTTCCATTGTTCAAACTTGTCCATCCCTCGTATTCACGAGTAATACTAGGAATATGTATTCAATACTGTGTATTAACACAAGTAGACATACAAAAAGAAAATTAAAATCACCCGACAAGTCTCCTTCCCTTGTTCTCAATGAATCATGTGGTTTACTGTGATGTTAGCTAAGATGTTGATAAAGTAAAATCTAAGTACATGAGAAGCATACACACAAGTAGACATACACAAAGAAAATTAAAATCACCCGACAAGTCTCCTTCCCTTGTTCTCAATGAATCATGTGGTTTACTGTGATGTTAGCTAAGATGTTGATAAAGTAAAATCTATGTACATGAGAAGCAGAGGCAAATAATTGAATTGCTCACCTGTTTTCCCTGTGTTTTGTTAAGAAGCATGCAGGTAACAATGACCTTCCAGGGGTCAGAAGCATACTTCTCCTGCAGGAGCTTATGGGGGGAGCGTGGAGGAGGCACCAACTGATCCAGTGGCACACGGCGGTACTTGTCTGACTTCTTCTCAAAATCCGGTGTTGGTTTTCTCTGCTTCTTCCCATTTATCTTCTTCTCGGGCTTTTCCTTATGTTTTCCCTGCAGAGTTTCTTGTGAATGTGAAACTGAGATATTCAATGCTGTTGTCTTAGCAGCTTTAGAGGTTCCATTTGTATTGAGCTGTGATTGTGACTGTGACCGTGAAGGTTCAGATGACGAATGACATCGAGGAAGAGATGTGGCTAAATGATCAGGGGTTTCTGGGAAGATGGGGGAATTGTGGTTCTGCCGACGGTCATGTATGTAGCGGAATTGGTCAAAGAATGCGCCAAAAGGAGAAGAATGGTTAGGGTTCTGCTCTGTGGAACTAGCACTCGAGTTGGCCGCCTCCGCGATGGCATCCACAAGGCTCTGGGGCATTGGATGTTGTCTCCTAGCTTCAATTCTCATTCTCATGATCTCGCGGATGCTTGGCATACGGGGCTTCTTGGTTCTGTTGCTGCCATTCCTGATACTGACATTGTCCCACTGTGCTTTCCCTCCTTGCGGATGGACATCAAATGCCAATGGTGATAGAACGGATTGCTCCAGCTCCTTCACCCGCCATCGTTTATTCTTTCCCTGCACCGGTGCCAGCGCTGCTGCATCTGCAGTCTTGTATTCTCCTGCCATGATTGGGGAATCAGCAACGACAGACTGAGAAGGGGGCGTGGCGCCCTCCCCAAGTCTCTTTCGCTCCTCCTGCTTCCACCACGCTTCCCCCACATTCTCCAACAACTGACCTGCTGCTGCTGCCTGATTTCCCTCGGGCTTCATCTCCCTTATGGAGGCAACCACATCCGAGGATAGGGTTTCGCCAGCAAGTGGTCCCAGAGACTCAAGTCTGAGTTCCGGGGTCATCGGAGGAAAGGAAGACAGAGACGAAGCTACCACGACATCTAGCTGCTCCTTTTGCTTCTTTCCGTTCCTCATCTGCTGCATCGCCTCATCTTCTGCCATCATCAACGGCGCCGCAGCCAAGAACACCGAATGCGGCGGCGAGATCTTGCCAGGATCAACTGGGGTAGGGTTCGGATAGGCGACCGATGGCAGGCTGATGAAGCGATTGGTAAATTTTCTCACTTCCATATCAATTTGCGAGCAGGACGCTGAAACACAGCTTGAGGGCGGCGCACAGCAGATATGGCGGGCGGGCTGCAGGTGGGTTGTGGGCCAGCTGCAGGTGAGGGCTGTCCGCGGAAAGGCTGCAGGCAGCGGCGGGGATGGTCGCGGCTGGCCGGGGCCGGCTGTGGTCTCGGGGACAGCCAGGAGGCTTGGGCCTGGGTGATGATGAGCACATCTCAATCACCACAATTGACTTTTGAAGTGAGCTTCGAACTAGTAAGACACGTTTAACTTCGAAAAAGATCCAATTTAATTCGGAATCGAGTTGTTTTCAGTTTTAAAGAGCAGTCTACATTAAGATAGACACTCAAGCCATATACGAGGGCTGTTTTAGACGTTTTAAATATGGTTGAAAAGCTAAGAAGATAACATTTTCAACGGTATTGGTCTCATCTTCAAATTCGATCGGAATCAACGAGAATCGTTAAAACAAGAGGACGTTTAAAAATTTACTAGGCGCTGCGACACTATCTTTTGGCCTTTATGCTTTGTATCTTTTATAGACCCATTAGTATTAGAGTTTGCCTTAAAGGTCAAACTAAACTCTATAAATTCAGTAGTCGTCGTCATTAGAGATAGGTTTTGATTAATTTTTCTCCTGTTTCCAAATAGTTTTGTCGTTGACGGCTTGTTGATTATTCAACTTCGTGATTCAATCCAGATTTCGCAAGTGAGTTGCGTTTTTCTTTGTTCTTGCTTATGTTCTTCGATTCGCAGGTAAAGATTAGCCTTTTTGGCGAGATCAATCATGTGCGCACGGTTGATAACCAGAGGAGAAGTGGTGCTACGATTGCGGAGTTCGTATCGTATTGATTTGAGGCCGGATCGATTGTGTGTTTTGGTTGCGAGATTTCGTGATCTTTTTTAATCCAGGTGTTTTCCTTCATCGTTCATCCACATCGTATACAGATCTATTATCGTGTCACATCTGTTAATTGTTTCTTTTACATTGAAAATTTATCCCACTCACCCATCCATATTTCGATCACAACCCGATCCACACTTCCTATATCCACATCTCCATATTTATCCGCTGCTCAATCATCCACAAAAACGTTCACAAAATTTGCATTCAATTTGAAATCTGAATCTGTTTTCAGCCTTTCAAACAAATCAGATTCGGAGATCCATCATTAAAATATCACAACCCGATCCACGCTTCATATATCCACATCTCCTTATTTATCCGCTGCTCAATCATCTACAAAAACGTCCACAAAATTCGCATTCAATTTGAAATCCAAATCTGTTTTCAACCTTTCAAACAAATCAGATTCGAAGATCCATCATTAAAATAGTCATAACTTTTATTTTTGTTCTCCAAATTAGACATATAAGTACTTTTTAGATATCTACAGAAAATTTCTCATCCTCCTATGATCCTAGATTCAACAAATTAATAACAGAAGTGTCTATTTTCACGCTCTGAAGTTTAAGCACATATTTAACAGAAATTCGAGATTTTCTTCAGGCCACATCTTTTATCATATTGATCTAAAATTTGGTCATGTATCATCTTTTGTGCTTCTGGTTCAGAGAAAAATATCTAAAAATAAAAAATAAAAAATTTTATAGACCAAGAAGCTAGGAACTAACTTTTGCTGAATTTTCAAGTGCTGCAAAATTTTCTGATCTCTAGAGCCTTATCATTTGTGTTGTTGCTGCCCTTTGATATCTTCATTCATATTCTTGGAACATCTAGAATTTTTTTAAAAGATTAGGTCAGCAACTAGAACATAATAATTAGAACACTTATTCAATATTACTATCTGTTATAGAATTGTGTTCCACTAATTATTATTTCAGCCCTCCAAGCTTTACATATCCACCACGGATCAGCACTGCATTTGACCCTGCAATTGTGGAATTACAACTCCCTGGTATCTCCTGTCAACGGTTGACAATCCTTTGCTTTACATTGGTAAGAACCATGTAAAAACTTGGTAAGTTGTTTCGTTTCTAGATCTACCACCACAGAAACCGCACCACCGTAGTGTAGGGATAATATCTTGCTTTGCTTCTTTGTTATCTTCTAACCATGGTAGAAAAGGGTAAGTCTGCTGGTGATAAGAGTGAATCTTCTGATGCTGCCAACACCCCAAACGACTTCAATTATATTGTCAGTCAAAATTAACTTGCTGACAGTATTGCTAAGCTCAAATAGAGGATGATGGATCAATTCCAGAGAATGAACCAGGAATTCTAGCGTCTCTTAATTCGTATGACAAACTTTGAGGCACGACGACCACAACCGAGAGCGAAAGAGGAAGATGAAGTTAATGGCGAGAACCATTCCGAGAATGGCATTGACAATGATGGAGAACAACAAATTCCTCTGCCCCATCATCGACGCTATAACAGCCAAGGTATGAGAGGTAACAAACATCATCATGCTCCTTATGAATCTTTCGCTAAAATTAAGTTTACCATCCGACCCTTTTCTGGTAATTATGATGCTGAAGCTTATCTTGATTGAGAGATGGTTGTAGAGCAAAAATTTACATCTCACTTAGTTCCTGAACAACATAGAGTTAGACAAGCTACTAGTGAGTTTCGAGATTTTGCTTTACTATGGTGAACTGATCTTTGTAGAGCACAGTTGCAACCTGATAGTTGGGATAGATTGAAAGCTGCTATGTGTAAGTGTTTTGTTCCCCCATCCTATCAAAGAGAATTGCATAAAAAATTGCAATGTTTAGAACAAAATGATAAATCTGTTCAAGAATATCTTGTTAAGTTACAAAAGTGTATGATGTGTTGTGGGATAGAAGTAGACTTTGAGGAAACTATCTGTCGTTTTTATGCTGGGTTGCGTCATGAAATTCAGGACATAATTGATTACAAAGACTATAATTCTCTCGAGCAGTTGTTCCGCCTTGCTGTGCTTACAGAAAAAGAATTGCAGGGAAAACAACTCTAGAACAGCAGCCATACATACACTCCACAGTCGACCTTTCCTTCTTCGTCAACTATACGTACACCACCACCATCGAGCAGGAGGTCTCCCACCACCTCTAACACTGCTACAACACCAAAACTAAACCCTTCGGTGCAATCCTCGGATTCGAGTAAGCCTTCATTGCAGGTACCTAACAAAAATACATCCTCCAGTGCCTCCACAGGACGCTCCTCCAACATCAAGTGCCATAGATGCTATGGCACGGGATATATGCAGTGAGATTACCCAAGCCAGCGGGCATACATTGCTACTGAAGATGAAGGATACGTAAGCACTTCGGATGTTGAGGATGAAAAATCCGATGATAAGATTCCTGACGATGATGATGGCCAAGTATTTGGTGGTGATGATACTTCGACCTACAGGACCATCATTCTCCAACGAGCACTCTCCTCACAGGTATGTCTTGATAAGATTCAGCGCCATAATCTATTTCAGATTTACTTTGTGATCAAAAACCGCTGTGCACGCGTGATCATTGATGGCGGGAGCTACAACAACTTAGTGAGTACTGACTTGATCACTAAGCTGAACTTGCTCACATGGCCACATCCACATCCGTATCATATCCAGTGGTTAAACGACTGCGGTAAGGCAAATGTAACTAAAACATGTCGAGTCCCTTTTTCTATTGGCACCTATATTGATTCTGTGGATTGTGATGTTGTACCTATGCAAGCTTGTTCATTATTATTGGGTTGTCCATGAGAATATGATAATGATGCTATCCACTATGGTAAAAGTAATAAATATACCTTCATGCATAAAAAAAAAATTACTTTATTACCTTTGACCCCTGTTGAAATTGTACAAGCTGATAGAGAGAGAATTGCTAACGAGAAGAAAGAACATCCTCCTACACCTGAAAATCAGCAAGCAATAAAATTGAAAAGTCTTGTAATGCTTGCAACAAAATCTGACCTTGCTGAAATCTATGATGAAAATGCTTCATGTTATGCTTTGATATGCAAGGATGCGTTGTTTTCACTCGAGGATTTTGCTTCTTCTTTGCCTTCTTCTGTTTTTGACTTTTTGCAGGAGTATCATGACGTCTTTTCACACGAGATACCTCCAGGACTACCACCCATTCGAGGGATTGAGCACCAGATTGATTTAATTTCTAGAGCGAGCTTACCAAACCGCGTCGCCTACAGAACCAACCTTGAGGAGACTAGGGAAATTCAGCGACAAGTTCAAGACCTTTTGAACCGCAGGTATGTACGTGAGAGCCTTAGTCCTTCTACTGTTCCTGTTCTTTTGGTTCCAAAGAAAGATGGTTCCTGGCGAATGTGTGTTGATTGTAGAGCCATTAACAATATCACCATTAGATATCGTTATTCTATTCCTAGGCTAGATGACATGCTTGATGAATTATGTGGTTCTATTGTTTTCTCTAAAATTGACTTGCGAAGTGCATACCACAAAATAAGAATGAAATTGGGTGATGAATGGAAAACTGCTTTTAAGACTAAGTTTGAATTGTATGAGTGGTTAGTAATGCCTTTTGGATTGACTAATGCACCTAGTACTTTCATGCGTTTGATGAACGAGGTCTTACATTCTTTCATTGGAAAATTTGTGGCAGTTTATTTTGATGATATCTTGATTTACAGCAAGTCAATGACCGAACATTTATCTCACTTGCGTGCTGTTTTTGATGCTTTGAGGGATGCACGTTTGTTTGCTAATCTTGAGAAGTGCGCCTTTTGCGCAGACCGAGTCTCTTTTTTTGGCTATGTTGTTACTCCACAGGGAATTGAAGTTGATGAAGCTAAGATAAATGCAATCAAGTGTTAGCCCACGCCCACAACGATTTCACAAGTGCGGAGTTTTTTTGGACTTGCTGGATTTTATCGTCGCTTCGTCCACAATTTCAGCACCATTGCTGCTCCAATGAACGAGTTGACAAAGAAGGGCGTTGCATTTCATTGGGGCCACACACAAGAGAAGTCCTTTGCCACTTTGAAGGACAAGCTTACACGTGCACCACTGCTCTAACTTCCAAATTTTGGTAAGACTTTTGAACTTGAATGTGATGCAAGTGGAATTGGCATTGGTGGTCTATTGATGCAAGAAGGTAAGCTCGTTGCATATTTTAGTGAAAAATTGAATGGCCCTGCTCTTAATTACTCCACGTATGATAAGGAATTGTATGCTCTTGTACGATGTTTAGAAACGTGGTAACATTATTTATGGCCTAAAGAATTTGTCATTCATTCAGATCATGAATCACTTAAGCATATTCGTAGCCAAAATAACTTGAACCGTAGACATGCTAAGTGGATTGAATTTGTTAAACCCTTTCCTTACATCATCAAACATAAGAAAAGGAAGGATAATGCGATTGCGGATGCTTTGTCTAGACGATATGCTATGCTGTCCTAACTTGATTGTCGGATTTTTGGACTAGAAATAATTAAGCAACAATATATGTTAGATGCTGATTTTAAAGATGTGGTTCTACATTGTCGTGAAGGTAAGACTTGAAACAAATTTGTACTTAATGATGGATTTCTTTATAAAGCCAACCGTCTTTGCATTCCAGTTGGCTCCGTTCTCTTTTGTTGTTACAGGAGACGCATGAAGGAGGATTGATGGGACACTTTAGAGCGAAGAAGACGGAAAATGTTTTGGCCACACATTTCTTTTGGCCAAAAAGATGAGACGCGATGTTGAACGGTTCGTAGCTCACTGCACTACATGTCAAAAAGCTAAGTCATGACTAAACCCACATGGTTTCTACATGCCTCTTCCCATCCCTTCTATTCCTTAGGCTGATATTTCTATGGATTTCATTTTGAGATTACCTAGAACTAAGAGGGGAGAGAGATATTATTTTTGTGGTAGTAAATCGCTTTTTCAAAATGGCACATTTTATACCATGTCATAAGACCGATGATGCTACGCATATTGCTGATCTATTCTTTAAAGAAATTGTTCGCTTGCATAGTATGCCTTCTACTATTGTTTCAGATCGTGATGCGAAATTTTTGAGTCACTTTTGGCGCACTTTATGGAATAAGTTGGGAACAAAGTTGCTGTTTTCAACTACATGTCACCCACAAACCGATGGACAAACAGAGGTTGTGAACCGTACTTTGTCTACCATGCTACGTGCTGTTTTAAAGAAAAACTTGAAGATGTGGGAAGAATGTTTACCTCACGTGGAGTTTGCATACAACCGGGAAGAATACTCAACTACTAAGGTAAGTCCATTTGAGGTAGTATATGGCTTTAACCCTCGTACTCTGATTGATCTTTTGCCTCTACCTTCAACCGAGAGAGTTCATCATGATGCTAAGTCGCGTGCTGATTTTATTCTCAAGATGCATGAAACGACTAAACAAAATATTGAAAAGATGAATGAGAAGTATAAAATTGCCAGTAGTAAAGGTAGACTTGAATTTAAATTTGTACCGGATGATTTGGTTTGGTTGCACTTGAGAAAAGATAGATTTTCGGAGCTAAGAAAGTCTAAATTGATGCCTAGAGCTACTGGTCCTTTTAAGGTACTTGAGAAGATTAATGATAATGCATATAAACTTGAGTTACTTCTCGAGTTCAGGGTTAGTCCTACATTTAACATTGTAGATTTGAAGCCATACATGGGAGAAGGAGGTGAGCTTGAGTCGAGAACGACTTCAATTCAAAAGGGGGAGAATGATGAGGACATCCCATCATTGGATACACACGATGCTCCTCCACCTACTATAGATAGTCCAATCACAAGAACTCATGCACGACAATCGGAGTCGGGTTGTCCCGGGTTCCAGGGAGCAATCCACAATAAAATGGACGCCCAGATCGCATACAGGGACCATTTTGGATGTTTTATATATGGTTGGAAAGCTAACAAGATAACATTTCCAACGACACTGGTCTCATCTCTAAATTCGACCGAAATCAGCAGAAATCGTTAAAATAAGAGAACGTCCAGAAACTTGCTGGGTGCTGCGACACTATCTTTTGGTCTTTGGGCCTTGTATCTTTTTTAGGCCCATTAATATTAAGGTTTGCCCCTAAGGTAGAACTAAACTCTATAAATTCAGTAGCTGCCGTCATTAGAGATAGGTTTTGATTAGTTTTTCTTCTGTTTCCAAACAGTTTCACCGTTGATGGCTTGTTGGTTATTTAACTTCGTGATTCAATTCAGATTTCGCAAGTGAGTTGCGTTCTTCCTTGCTCTTACTTGTGTTCTTCGATTCGCAGGCAGAGATTAGTCTTCTTGGTGAGATCAATCGTGTGCGCACGGTTGATAACCAAAGGAGAAGTTATGCTGCGATTGCGGGGTTCGAATCGTGTTGATTTGAGGCCAGATCGATTGTGTGTCGCATCTCCGTCAAATCGAGAGTTATCACGACCTGACGGAAGATCGAGAACCACGTACACATTAGGTGTGACGGATTGTGATGCGGGGATGTCGATGGACGGCCGCATCACACCGGGGCGCGCACACGGCGACGCTCCTTGGGGACAGCACTGGGCTCACGGAGGCGGCCCACTCTTGCATGCGTGAGCATCCCCAGAGTGTAGGGATCGTGTAGGATACCTTCCCCGAGCTTGTGGCTGCGCCATCGGGGTTGGCACCGTGAGCCAGGTGACGGCAGATGGCAGCGCTCGTCACCCGGCCAGTGGGGTTGTGCGATGGCTCCTGTGCCACTTCAGGCGTGTTCAGGGGAGGCCAGAAGTGGTGTGGTGCGGTGGAGCTGGGCAGAGGACCTCCGGTCTGCGCGAATTTCAAGTTGGCCTGCGGCGACCGGTTTTGGGGAAAAAGGGCGAATTTGCAAAATTGCTCGGATTGAGAGGAAGAGAGTGTAACCTGGGCTTGCGAAACAGAGCAACAGGGTGAGATGGAGCAATCTGGCTGGGTTTTATAGTGGCTGCAGCTGGTGTGAGGCAGGGACGGTGGCGAGTTCGCCGGGCGGCTCGGTGGCGCAGAGTAATGACGTGATTTCACAATCATCGCGAATCACTGCTATCGCAGGAGCTTGCGGGCAGTTGGCAGCCATGCCAATGCGCAATGGCGCGTGGAGGGCGCGCAGCAGCGGCGTGGCGCCGGACCAAGGGGATCGACGGCTGGTTTGGGCGCGCCGGAGTTATGCTGCGATGGGATGGGGCAGTGGCCGAGCCACTTGAGTGCTGGCCGTCCTGAGGAGCTAGTGTGCGTGAGGAGTGAAGGCTCGACCTAGCTGGGCAGTTGGCGAAAGGTTTGCTGCGGCTGGCGGCCATCGGCGACGCACGTCGCGCGAGCAGACACCTGGCGCAGCTCTGTTGGGGACGCTGTGCACTGAGACGTTAAGAGGGCTGCACTCTGGTAGTTCAGGACTCGTGGCTGTGGTGCGCGTGGATCCGACCGGGATACGGCCGGCAGCGTGGATTGGATGATGGCACAGCGCAGGCAACTGACCAGGTGGGAGGCTCGGCCTTGCTGGCGCCCTGGCTGTCAATGCATGCGTGCGCGGTGTTGGGGAGCAGTGGGCACGCGCACGTGGTCGTGAGATGCTGTCATGCTCGCACTCTGGCCGGTTAATGGCGATTATGTGCGGAGGTAGAGGAGTGCGGGGTGTGGCAAAGGAAAACGGAGGCGAGCTGGTGCAGGGGAGGGCAGAGGTGAGGCAGGGTGAAGCAGAGCTGCTGCAGGGGCGAGCTGGAGCAGGGAAGGAACAGAGGAAACAGGGAAAAACAGAGGAGGGACAGAGGGGCGCGGTTGAGGCCGGACAGGGCAGTGGGCATGGTGCCCTGCTCGTGTCCAACCATCGTGGCTCATGGAAAAGTTCTCTGGAGTCACAACATCGGCCCGAATCCATGCAACAGATTTGGGAATTTTGGTTAGGTTGCTTCACAAGAAAAGAAAGAACACCAAGCAAGCAAAGAACACAAGAAGCAAGAAACTCAACGAAAGGAAGGAAGAGAGAAACAAGCACTTTCACTTCCAGGTTTTAAAAGTTTTGCTAAATTCCCAGTTGTCACTTCTAGCTTTAGTGAGGTTTTCTTGAAAGTTTTGAAGAGCTAAAAGAGAAACAGAACTCAGAACTACGCCAACAAAGAATTCAAATTTTGAGGGTGTGACAATTATTGAGCAGTGGATAAATATGGAGAGGTGGATCTATGAAGGGTGGATGTGGTTGTGATCGAAATTTGGAGTGGGTGGGTGGGATAAAATTTCAATGAAAAAAAAAACAATTAACAGATGTGACACGATAACAGATATGAACATAATGTGGATGAACGATAAAAGAAAACACCTGGATACAAAAAGATCACGAAATCTAGCAACCAAAACACAAACTCAACACTATAGACTCTAAAATAAAATTATGCAAAGGCTAAACACAGCTTGGACAGAGGAACACCTAACGATGTACTAATTTTTTTTGTGTTGCGACATTTCTGTGTACGATAGGTTGAATGCAAAATAAACAAGGATAGATATGAACCTAACGGTACCGAAAGCTCTTATTACCACTTGATGTGTACGTGGTTCTCGAACTTCTGTCAAATTGTGGTAACTCTCGATTTAGTGGAGATACTACACACAATCGATCTAGCCTCAAATCAACACAATTCGAACCCTACAACCGCAACACCACTTCTTCTCTGGTTATCAACCATGCATACAGGATTGACCTCGCTAAGAAGGCTAATTCTAGCCTGCGAATCGAAGAACACAAGCAAGAACAAGGAATAACACAACTAAATTGTAAAATCTGAATTAAATCACGAAGTTGGAAAACTAACAAACCGTCAAATGGCGAAACTGTTTGATAACATGTAGAAACTAAGCAAAAACCTATCCCTAATGATGCAGCTACTGTTTATATAGAGGTTAGAACATCTTTAGAGGGCAAACCTTAATACTAATAGGCTTAAGAAAGATACACAACCCAAGAGCTAAAATATGGAGTCACAGCACCCTAACTGATTCTGAATGTCATATTGTTTTTATGATTCCCAGAGATCTACAAAGTATTGTCACACTGGATTAGACCCGTTGGAAAGCTTATCTCCTTAGCTTTCCATCCATATCTAGAACGTCCAAAATGGAGCTCGGATGAGACCAGGGCATCCATTTTAGCGTACACTGCTCCTGGAATCCGAGTTAGACTCGAACCCGAGTTGTTTGATCTCCTTTGGGGTCGAACGTGCGTGGCTGATATTGAGCATCTTCAAGTCCATCTTTATGCTTCCTTTGACCCTCTCTAATGTTTCTAATCATGATAAAGTCTAGGTAGCAATCTATTCTCAAAAGAAGGAAGACATGTGTTTAGAAACGATCTCACTTTTAATCTCAACTGTCGTGTGTAAGTTTCATCAATACTAATTTGAAGAGTCTTGTGTGTATCTAAAGGAGCAATGTCCTCATCAATGTCGAGAAAGGCTTGATGAGGATATCACTCCTTTAGATACACACAAGAGTCCTCAAATTAGTATTGATGAAACTCACCCACGACAGTTGAGATTAAAAGTGAGCTCATTCTTAAATACATGTCGTCCTTTCTTTGAGAATAGATTGCAACCTAATAACTTTATCATGATTAAAAACATTAGAGAGAGTCAAGGAAAGCATCAAAAAGGACCTGGAGATGCTCAAGATCAGAACAACACGTTTGACACTGGAGGAGATCAAGCAACTCGGGTTCGACTCTGACTCCAAGAGCAGCCTGCACTAAAATGGATGCCCCAATCTCATATGAGCTCCATTTTAGAAATTCTAGATATGGATGAAATCTAACAAGATAACCTTTCTAACGGCACCAGTGTCATCTCCAAATTTGATCAGAATCAACAGGAATCATTAAAACAAGTTGACGTCCAAAAACTACCTCGGGTGCTGCGACACTATCTTTTGGCCTTTGGGCCATATATCTTTTCTAGACCCATTAGTATTAGGGTTTGCCCCTAAGGTCATCCTATACTCTATATAATCAGTAGCCTCCATAATTAGAGATAGGTTTTTGATTAGTTTTCCTCAGTTATGAAATAGTTTCACCATTTGACGGTTTGTTGGTTATTCAACTTCGTGATTTAATTCAGATTTCGCAATTGAGTTGCGTTCTTCCTTATTCTTGCTTGTGTTATTCAATTCGCAGGCTTGGATTAGCCTTCTTGGCGTGATCAATCATGTGCGTGCGGTTGATAACCAGTGGATAAGTGGTGCTGTGATTGCGAGGCTCGAATTGTGTTGATTTAAGGTCGAATCGATTGTGTGTTTCATCTCTACCAAATCGAGAGTTATGACAACTGATGGAAGATCAAAAATCACATACACATCAAGTGATAATCAAAGCTTCAGGTACACCATCAGGTTCACATTTATTTTTGTTTATTTTGCATTCATCCTATCGTCCACAGAAAAGCCGCAACAAAAGAAATTATTAGATCGTTAGGTGTTTCCCTGTCCAAGCCGTGTTTAACCTTTGCATAATTTTATTTCAAAGTCTGTAGTGTTGAGTTTGTATTCTTAGTTTGTGTTTTAGTTGCTGGATTTCGTGATCTTTTTGTATCCATGTGTTTTCCTTTATCGTTCATTCACATCGTGTTCATATCTGTTATCGTGTCACATTTGTTCATTGTTTCTTTTGCATTGAAATTTTATCCCACCCACCCACCCCATATTTCAATCGCAACCAGATCCACCCTTTATAGTTTCACCTCTCCATACTTATCCGCTGCTCAATCATCTACAAAAATGTCCATAAAATTCACATCTAATTTGAATTCGATTCTGTTTTCAACCTTTCAAACAAATCTGATTCGGAGATCTATCATTAAAATAGTCATAACTTTTGTTTTTGACTCCAAATTTGACATATAACTACTTTTTGGATATCTGCAGAAAATTTCCCATCCTCTAACGATCCTAGATTCAACAAATTCAGAACAAAAGTTTCTATTTTCGTTCTCTGAAGTTTCAGCACAGATTTAACAAATATTAAAGATTTTTTCCTGGCCACATCTTTTATCATATTGATCTGAAATTTAGTCGTGTAACATCTTTTATGCCTCTGGTTCAGAGAAAAATATCAGAAAAATAAAATAAAAATATAAAATTTTGATGACAAAGAAGCCGAGAATTAACATTTGCTGATTTTTCAAGTGCTGAACAATTTGCTTATTTCTGGAGCCTTATCATTTGTCTTGTTGCTGCCTTTTAATATCTTCATTCATTTTTTTTCTAATATCTAGATTTTTTTATAAGATTAGGCCAGCAACTAGAATATAATACTTAAAACACTTATTCAATATTACTATCTATTATAGAATTGTGTTTCACTAATCACTATTTCAGCTCTCTAAGCTCCACATATCCACCTCGGATCAACACTATATTTGACCTTGCAATTATGAAATTACGACTCTCTGATTTCTCCTGCCACTGGTTGCACCATCCTTTGCTTCGCTTTGGTAAGAATCTTGCAAGAGATCGGTAAGGCGTTTTCTTTTGCAGAGTTTTCACCACCCATCTCACTATAGTTGCGGGAATAGTATTTTTTTCTGCCCATATGCTATTTTTCTAACCATGATAGGAAGAAAAGGAGGTGAATACAATGTGAGTCCTGCTTTGCAAAGAGTCCTTGATAATTTTGAGGCAAACTGTAAAAAAACACATTGAGTTTTGAAACAATTTGTCGGCAAGCCATAAGAGATGTAATCCATCGCAAAGAGATGTCGCACGTGATCAAAAGACACATAAGGTTCAGACCATTGCTACATCATCTTCTTTCAGGAGTAATTATATTCTTTCATCTCTTTTTTTATATGATGGTTTAGATTTTATTAAATATATTGTTTGGGAAAAGAGATGGATAATCTATTTGGACATTGCTGTATGAGTGAAAGGAGAAAGCTTTTGAATGTTGGTCATGCATTAGTTGATCATGCTTTAACTTTGTTGCAACATTTAATTATAACAAAAAAATATCCTCGGATGTGGAGTGATGTTAAAATTTTAATGAGAAAATTTTATGTTGATACATCTTTGAAATCTATGTCTAGTTGTGATGAACACTCTTTGAAGGAGGAGCTTTTTACTGTACCTCCTATTGCATCTAACATTTTGCAAAAAATTGTGATAAAACAAGAAAATGAAAGTGATACATACATAGAGAAAGGAGAGATACACAATGTTTCATGCATAGCCCAAGATGAGACTGATGACAGCACGCCAAAAGATATTGCTGAGAATGAGAAAAAACTTATTGAACATGGATCTACAAAAGGTGACAATATTTTTGTTGTGCTGAAATTTCTTATCTATCCTACT
>BCLH01000573.1:106362-136030 GCA_001602315.1 Zoysia pacifica
ATGATACTCCTAATTTTTATCCATTCACTAGTGCTAAAATTAAACATTTCACACCCATTACATGTGAAAATGATGAGCTGAAATTGCTATCTTCAATCACTGTGGGTTATATTGAATATGATTCTTTTCGTGACCTTGCTACAGTAGAGAGGATGATATTTTTTAAACCTAAATTACCTTTGTTAACTAAAACCCATTTTTATGCTACAGGCAACTCGGATCATAGAGGTGTGTTTATGGTGCATAGAGTTTATATTTGCTCAAATTTAAAATCCTCTTGCATGGTAAAAATAAATAACAAACTAGATGATAGAAATACAAAATGTCATGCCATGTCATGTTTATCTAGTTTTTCTAACACTTTATGGCTTCTCATAAGAATGATCTTGCTGATTTTTATGATAAAAATACTCCATGTGTTGCTTTAGTGTGCAAAGATGCCATATTTGTATCTCGTGACGAGGACATCACTCCTTTAGATACACACAAGAGTCCTCAAATTAGTATTAATGAAACTCTCGCACGATAGTTGAGATCAGAAGTGAGCTCGTTCCTAAACACATGTCTTCCTTCATGTGAGAATAAATTGCTACCTAATAACTTTATCATAATTAGAAATATTGGAGAGAATCAAGGAAAGCATAAAGAAGGACATGGAGACGCTCAAGATCAGAACCGCACGTTCGACCCCGAAGGAGATCCAAACAACTCAAGTTCGAGTCTGAGTCGGACTCCAAGAGCAGCCTGCACTAAAATAGATGCCTCGGTCTCATACAAGCTCCGTTTTAAACGTTCTAGATATGGTTGAAAAGCTAGCAAGATAATCTTTCCAACAGCACTAGTTTCATCTCCAAATTCAGTCAAAATCTGCAGAAATTGTTAAAATAAGATAACATCCAGAAACTGCCCCAGGTGCTGCGACACTATATTTGGGCCTCTGGGCCGTGTATCTTTTTTAGGCCCATTAGAATTAGGGTTTGCCCCTAAGATCGTCCTAAACTCTATATAATAAGTAGCCGCTGTCATTAGAGATAGGTTTTTGATTAGTTTTCCTCTATTATGAAACAGTTTCGCCGTTTGATGGTTTGTTGGTTATCTAACTTCGTGATTTAATTTAGATTTCGCAATTGAGTTGCGTTCTTCTTTATTCTTGCTTGTGTTTTTCAATTCGCAGGCTAGGATTAGCCTTCTTAGCGAGTCAATCATGTGCGCACGGTTGATAACCAAATGATAAGTGGTGCTGCGATTGCGGGGTTCGAATCGTGTTGATTTGAGGTCGGATCGATTGTGTGTCGCATCTCCACCAAATCGAGAATTATCACAACCTGACAGAAGATAGGGAACCACATACACATCAAGGCTCCTTGCTATTAACTGTAGCCGGCTGATCTGCGCTGGCATGGGCCTGAACTGCCTCCTCTGCTGAATATTCGGCCTCGACCAGGATAGCTACATCTGAAATGCTGCGCTGCTCGGCTGTGGTGGTTGTTGGCTCTGTCTCTGAAGCCTTGGGCGGTGACTTTGTCAAAATTGACTCAGCAGTGGTAGCTTCAAAAGAAAGAACTCTCAGAGCAAGCGGAGAACTTTCGACTGCTGTCTCTGACTCTAATGCTGGTACTGACACTCTCGGCTCGGCTGAAGCAAACAAGACCGACATGGAGTACAAGAAAACTGGAGAGAACTGAGATGAAGTGATAGGTACACTAACTCCTACAGTAGTCGTGGCTGTGCTGACTGCTCCGAAAGGTATAAACAGTGAAAGCGGGGCTGAGAGCAGTAAAGAAAATGTGGACTGCTGCTGCTGCTGACTCTGACTCTGCAACTCAGATATGAATGCTGGCACTGCAGAGTACTGAGCCTGAGGTGCTGCAGGCTGGAGCTGTGAAGGCAGGGGACCTGGTAGCGTGGTCGTCAGCCACATCGAAAGTGGTGGCATACCGATCCCTTGGAGATAAAACGCGATAGCTCCAAAACCGACAGACATATAAGATATGGCCGCTGCCATCTTCAACTGAAAGCGCTGCGACCTCTCATCGAACTATTTATCCTGTTGTCTCCTCTCCTCTGCGAGCTCTCTCTCTCTCTATCCGAAGCCGTTCCTCAATCTGGAGGTGCTCGAGTCAGATCCTCTCCTCGAACTCGGCCCTCTCTCTGCGTATTCGGTCATCCTGCTCCTCTCAGTACTTACTCTGCTTTGCCTACTTTGTCTGAATAGCGTCCAACCTGGCAGCAAGTGCAGGGTCATGCGTGGCACGAGAGGTCGGAGTCTCGGCCTGACCTGAAGCCTCAGTGCTCCCAGCTCCCGGCTGTGTGCTCCCTTCAGAGCCTCAGTCTCAACCTCCTCCGAGGCTATAGTCTCCTCTCCTCCAGGGGTGCTCTGTGAAGCTAACACTCTAAGAACCTTGAAGTCGGATGGCTCTGCTGGACTAAAGTAGGTGGTAGTCTCTGGCAATGCTGCATACTCCAACCCCAGCTCTCTTCAGGATCAGACAAATGTAGGGGCAAATAGTAACCGTCGTGCTCCTATCCTCTCATATATCACATCTTCCATTTGAGCTAGCAGCAGATCTGTCAAGTCAAAGTCCTCGTGCCTCAGCAGAAAGCAAAACAGCCACTGGTGTAGAATAGTAACCCAATCTCGGTAGCCAGCTCATGGTGCAATAGACTTCCCAAGCATCCCTCTCAATACACACGCCTCGTGTGTCAAGCGTAGAGGGCCTCGAGTAGTGCTCCCCATGAGGTGGCGTGAAAGCAACACTCATCCAGCCATCACTCAGCTCCATCCCTCCAAATGGTATGAAAGGTGGTAAGAAATCCGGATGGGCCAGTACATGGATCTGAGTCTCTGAAGAAATAAACTCAAGTACAGTCGAGATGTCGGTCCGCTCAAATTTATGTGGCTCCCCTCGATACATAAACCAGAAGAGCGGTCGGGAGAGATCCACAGTGAGGCATAGAACTCATGTACAATCTCCGCACTATACCACAGCTGCTGGGTGACTGACTCTGAAAGACCTGAATGATATGAGATGTGCTCCTCCATGTCAACCCCAGCTCCTCTTCTCAGTGCCTCTAATGAACAGTGGCGATGTGCTGCAAACACTGAGCTCTTGCCCTTAGTGGCAAGCCGCCTCCTGTAGGCCTTAAAGATCCTTCGCTGGATAACAATCCGAAACTGTCCAGCATCTGCATATTTGCTAGCGAGGACCCAAGCTGTGAAGTCCACTCTCCTCTTGACCTTGATGGCCGGGCCCTTCAACTTCAACAAGTCAATCTCAACCTCTGCAATCCTGCCCACATGGCCCAGTGAGCTCTCTCGGCTCTGGCAATGCATACCTCTCACACCCCAGTCCTCTGATGAGGGCACCTCTGTGTTCTCTGCTGTGAACTCCGCTGGGCTGCCTCTCTCTTCGCGGTTCTCGACTGCCTACTGGTAGGAGCTCTCTGCGGCTGCACCTTTGCTACAAGCGGAGTGGTCGCCACTCTCTGATGAGTCGACCTCCTTAGCTCTCCCTGGGACTCTGATCCTCCTACCACAAAGCTCCTGATGTCCTATGTTGAGTCACGTCCACATATGCCGCTGCAAGTGCACGGTCCCACTCTGAAAGATCAACTGTAAAATCACCTGCTCAGCTGACTCAATAAGATAGGATTAAAAGCTTGGCTCTTAAACCGTCCAAGAGATTCTGGACTGCCACAGAAACCACTGAATCCTACCTCTATCCTCTAACCTGATCTACTGCCCAACTGTCACTGCACCACATAGGAATAAAATATAGGTTGTAAGTACAAAAGGTGAGCGACTCAAAATGAAGCCCTGGCAGTGGAATCAAGGACATATCACTGATCAAATAAAGCAAATAGGCACAACGGTGATATCGACAGACTAATGCCACAATTCATATAATAGAATGCATCCAAATTGTGACACTAGCGATAGGAGACTCAATGCCATATCAAAATATGCAAGTGATGACCTCAATATGGCACTAAGTACGAGAATTTGTCAACTAATCACGTCAATTGGCAATAAATGGTGAGACCTTTAAGAAATAATATCAAATTTTGCAATTAATTAGCAAACAAGGCATGAGGGGCATTTAAGATGAAATGGAAGTGATAGAACTCAATACCCCGGGGAAAGTAGCTGAAAACCACACTGAGGGTTTTAGGGCTTTGAAAACACAGACGATGAAGCAGTGAGCTCAGATGAGCAGCGATAGCGCAAGCTTTGGGCGAAGGCGAGGCACACGGCGGCAAGTCAGAGCAGCGCTCGGCACGACGGTGTGCAGATGAGCGGGATGGCAGTGCGGCGACGTAGGCAGCTAGGGCAGCGCACGAGTGAGCGACGGCAAGCGCGGAGCAGCGGAGCGCACAGGAGTAGAGCCTGCGAGGAGTGGTGGTGCACAGTAGATACACGCGACGGTGAGTGGCGGCACGGGCGGCGACGGAAGCGGTGATATGATCAGCGGCCGAAGAAGAACACGCACGATTTTTTGGAGTGAAACAACAGAACATGGGCGGTTTAGGTCATTGAATAATCAATGGCTGAGATTAAATGAAATCAAAACGGATGGATGAGATTGCGCCGATCAAAGAGATCACTGGATTGACCGGTCCATAAAATTTGTTCGGTGATTATAAAAGTCCGGATTGTCCGGTGTCTAGAGAATTCCGATTTCAGAGAAGCAACCGCTTCATCTTCCAATCACCGGACCATCCGGTGAACCCGACGGAATGCCCGGTGACTTTTCGAATCTGCAAATCACTCGGTTCAAATATTACAATCACTGGACTGTCCAGTGAAGGCGTCGGACTGTTCGGTGACCTCAAGGAATTGCATAACCAAGGAATTCTTTCTAGATTACAAGTGTCCTCACCTAAGAACCAAATAAACACCACACTTGTCTAGAAAGGGAACTCTCAAACACTCCTTTGAAAATAGATAACTCCTAAAGTTTCGCAAATCAATATTTAGATCGAGTTGATAAAAACCAAAGCGAGAAGGAGGCTCCAAAGAGGAAATGTATGAACTCTAGTTCACGATCCACGTAACTGGATGTTAGAGACCGTTAAGCATAGGGTTCAATGGCCATGAAGCTCAAGAATTGCTATGGTTACTCTTTGTGAAGCATGTGAATCCATATGGACAATGTAGTCACTTTCTCCATAGAGTAACACGCCTCCTCCGTGGTTCCTATATAAAATGCATGCAAATAAGCCAGATAATGCAAGAGAAATTAAAGCATGCCATGTAGATGCAAGCATATTAAAGCATTGAATAAAGAACCTATTTGGTGTAAAGTTTGACCTATCTCAAGCTTATTCACCATATGCCTGCCGCTTTGCCTTGAGATAGCTAAACCACCTTCTCAAGCTCTTTCCTCATGCATATGGATATCTCAAGGTGGTTAGGCACTGATCTAATTTTTTATCTTTTTTTCTTTTCTCTTTTTACACATGATGTATGATAGTGCAAACATCTAGTCCACAGAGGAATCCTAACTACCATGCAAGACAAAAAAAGAAACCTACTCTACTATGTACAAGAATAACCTCCTTGAAGAGTAGATTGACGTTGTAGCTCGATCAACATGTGGTGGACTTCAAGAATCTTCAATTCGCTTCAAAGTCCACCACCTAGGCCCCTTCACATTTTCTTGGGAACCCAAGAGAGTTTAGGCTTTCTCTCTCGATCCACGATCACCTTGGGGACCTAAATCATCTGTCCGAGCGGCTTGGCCATCAGTTTTCCATCCTTGTCCCTGAAAAGCTTGCAGTGCACATCCTCATGAAAATGGTTAGCGTTAGGCATAATCTTAGGCACGCTCACCTTTGGACAATTCTTGGAGCGGTGGCAATTAAGGCAACACTTCTCACAATAATAGTCATCTGCCATGAGCGGGACTATCCATTCAGGGATCTCATATTGGTTTTCAATTATGTTGATAGAGGAAGGATATAATCCGAAGCCCTTATGATTATGGTTGTTGATGAGGTTCTTGCTTAGAATTTCTTTTTGAATTTGTCTTCCTCTAGTGAGCCGCTTGAATGCATCCATCATGGCCTCTCTCTTCTCCTTTAGCTTCGTGTATTCCTTCAAAATAGATGGCTCAAGAGTAGTACTCTTTTTGGAGAGGGTTAGATCACAAGAAGTAGAAGCTTCATTTAAATGTTTAGCGGAGTTAAAGAGAGTCAAGCTCAAGAGCTTCATGGGAGCGCACCAATGCCTCATGCTTCTCACTTAGCTCTACGTTCTTCTCATTGAGAGCCTCATAAGACTCACGTAAAACACCATGAGAATACTTAAGAGCATTGAGCTCCCCCTCAAGCTCTTGAACTAGAAATACCGCCACTTCATGCTCCTTGGTCACCACCACTATCTTCTTGGTCTTTTTGATGGTCTTGTTGGCCTTCTCGAGGAAGAGGACTAGATCAATGTAGTTTGATTCATCATCTTCATCATCATAGTCCTCCTCTTCTTCTTTAAGATCATCATCCTCATCTATATAGCCCTCACAACTTCGGGCCATCAAGTAAAGTGGAGGTGGTGGTAGCTCATTTGTGGAGCTTGTCATAGCAATACCCACGAGCTCTTCTTCACTAGAAGATGAAGAGTCTGAATCATCATCATCGATGAGCCACTCACTAATAATGTAAGCTTTGTGTGGGGACTTCTTCTCCTTGCTCTTGCTCTCCTTCTTGACAAAAAAGTTCTTCAACTTTCTCTTTGGCTTGCATTCTTCATCTTCACTCTCACTAGAGGCTTTCTTTCTGCTTTTCTTCTTGGGCTTGGGACACTCCCTCGCAAAATAGCCGTTCTTGCCATAATTGAAGCACCCAAAGTTATTGTTGGAAGATAAGGGTCTACCCTTACAAAATAGCTTCTTCATCAAGAGTGTAAGGTCCTCATTGTCACTTTTCTCATCCTCATCTTCTTTTACCTTCTTCTTCTACTTGTTCTTATCATTGAGAGATTCTGTTCAACTTGAAGGGCAAAATTCTTGGACAATTAAGAGTCGGTGGAGGTGCCCAACATATATCCCTCATAGTCTGTGAGCTTGCCGAGCATAACGTCAACAGAGAGAGTAGCCAAATTGGTAGGGAAGAGACACGTGACGATGGAGTTGTTGCTTTCTCATGGTCTCAATAAAATCATTTTTGTTGTTGAGGCCCAAGGCGTTGATCTCCTCCACCACTATATACAAGCAAGAATAAACATCATTAGCTTTTTCATGTGATAGCATAGTGATGGAATTATATTTGTTCTTAAGAACATAGTAACGCTCTTCTTTAGCCTTGGAGGAGCCCTCATGAATGTTTTTCAATTGCATCCAAATTTTATGTGTGGTAGATGATGCATTGATCCTAGAGAAGATATTTTTAGATATGCATCCAAATATAGCATTCTTGGCCTTATCATTAAATTTAATGAAAATGGGATTAAGTCTCATTCTCATTCGTAGCATTTTTAGTAGCATGCCACACTTTCCCGTCGATTGACTCTAGGTAGGCTTGCATGCGAGACTACCAATACGAGTAATCGTCCCCATCGAATACGGGCAGAGTCTCTATCTCGTTCGGCATCCTTACTCAAGGCAGTGCAGCCTAAAAATGAGCACTTGTCTCTGATATCAGTTGTAAAGATCAAGGACACAGAGAAGAGGGTTGAATCGGTAGACTTATAGTACTAATTTTGCTACGAACTTAAACTATAAGACTCGATCACAACTGAAGCAAACCTATGCAAGTCTAGTAGGCCAAGACCCCTAACAATGCTAATGAAAAAGAATAATGAAAAGCAAGCACTAGCACAATAGTTATCAAAAGGAATCAAAGAACAACCTATCACACTACTCAACGATAAGTAAATGTGGTAAGTAAAGAGAGTGAGATAGAGAGTGCTCAGTTGTTTTTTTTGGAGGTCTCAGAAGGTAGGTGTCTTCCCTTAATCCTCGTTGAACTACTCCCATCGGAGTTTTGGTTGCTTCCGTCCTTCCTGGAACGACGCTCACAAAGGTACGCTTCACTCTCGGAGTGAAGTCACTGGCGGCCCGGGTGTCGCACACAATACCCAAGCGCTAGAACAATCCTCCAAGGCTCAGACGCTCCCTCTCGATGTCTCTTTCAAGCGGAGAACCCAGAACCGCGTACAAACTTGACAATGTTTTTCACAATCTCCTCGAAAGCTCAATCATCGACTCCTAGCCGGTCTAGGCTACCCACACCAAGAGTAATAGACAAAGATCACTCCTCTCAAGCCTTACAAGCTCTAGAAGTGTATGAATGCTCCGTATCACTCTTTTACTAGCACCAAAGATCTTCAATTTTGCAATGTGCTCTCTTGGTGATGTCCCTTGGCCTATCACAAGTTTTCTCTAGCTTCTCAGACTGCAGCATACTGGAAAACATCCTCCTCTACAGTTTAAAGAGGCTCTAAGCCCACGGGTCCGGATCAGTTAAACAATGACTCTGGCGTTTCAACGAAGAGAAGCGTCGAGCCATCAAAGAAAAGATTACCAATCTGATTAAAGCCAAGTTCGTCCAAGAGGTCTACCACCCCAAGTAGCTTGCCAATCCTATAATGTTTAAGAAGAAAAATGGGAAATAGAGGATGTGTGTTGACTATACGAGCCTCAATAAGGCATGCCCAAAGAATCCATTTCCTTTGACGCACATAGATCAGGTGGTCGACTCTACCACTACTAGAAATTTGGTGTATTCCAACGGACAAAAATGGTTGCAGTAGGGCTATATTCGTGTCAATATCCTCCAAATGCAACAATGATATTTTCGTTGGCAGCCGTTGCAAGTAGTAGCATGGCAAAAGGTTTGGGCCACAATTTTGTTTATGTTGTTGCAATACCTATAGTAATTGCCACTAGATGAAATGTTGCACCAAATAGTAGTTGCAATGACCGCTTTCATGGCAATCATCCAAAATGCCACGCATATAGTCATTGCATTAGGATGTATTTGCAACCAACTATATCATAGTAGCAATCTAACTATAGTGCCACGTGAAGTTTTTTGTGGCTGTAAGTTCTATTGCTACATAGAGAGTTTGGTTGCAGCTAACCTTGTTGCCACGCGTAATGATTATCCAACTAGTATCAAAAACAACTAGTATCAAAATCAATCATCATTGCAACCCTGAAATAGAAACTAAGAACATATAGTCGTATAGAAGATCCCTTTGCATTGTTCATATGCTGCGGTTCAGAGATTGGTTAAATGAATATCAGACATGTCCTGCCTCACCTGAACTATTGCCGGTGACAAGAATGATAATTATCATTATCTAGATAATGCTAATTAAAACATGAATTAAAAACTCCTACACAATTCGAGCTGCTGCAGTGGAAACGCTCCGGATGTGATAATACACTGATCATATATTTGTGTGTCACCTTACCATTTGAGACAAAGAAAACAGCATCACCGGTTTCAGTGAAAGCCTTGAAGATGGGTGAAACTAATCGAAGCTGCTACAAATTTAAAAATAAAAAACAAGATGAAATTTGTTGAAAATGCTATGGTACTAAACCATTCGCTTTTTCAATTTACCAAGCGTTTTCACCTGTTTGATTGGTGCTGAATTTTCAAACATTGAAACCCAACATTTGAACTCCCTAGTTTATTGACCAGTTAGACCAGGTTCCACCTTTATTCAATACTACTGGCCAAGAGTTGAGATTTGGAAGCCAAAAATCTTCCCAGTTCTTCATTGCTCAAACCAAACTTTTTTCAGATTTTGAAGCTGTAACCCAAAATGCTACTCCCTCCGGTTTTAAGAATATTCACATCATTGACTTTTTACATAAACTTTGACAATTCGTCTTATTCAAAAAAATTGTTCAAATATAAAATTTTTTGTTATTATTTGTTTATTATTAGTGGTATTTAAATTATGACTAATAATTTTACACATTAAAACAAAAAATTTTAATAAGACGAATGGTCAAAGTTTATGTTAAAAGTCAACGATATCAATAATTTAAAACCGGAGGGAGTACTTCATTGCCAACAAGAAAATTTGAACCTAGAAGCTGAACAATATCTGAAGTAACCGAGAAGCCAGGAACTCATAAACCTTAAACACAACTAGAATAAGTCTGTTGAATATTGTATTAGGTAAATTAAATTGTCAAAGTGCTATAAAGTTCAGATGAATTTTCTTAAAAATTTCTTGGTATCCAAAATTTACGCTAGAGAACTTTGGCTCCAAAATTTCCCACCCAAAATTTTTCACACCCTGAAATTATTCTCTCCCTAAAACTTGCCTCCATAAATTCTCTTTATAATGAAAATCCTGCCCTGTTCACCCACCCAGCCCATATTTCTCACAGCAGTTACCTTATTAGCCAGATACACTTCACGCCTACCTTGTTCCCCACGGCTCCCAGCCCCTACCTCCGCAGACCACACAGCCACAACACCTCCATCCAGAACTCCATGTCCATGGTGCCGCCTCCATCCAGGGCTTGGCCTAATCCTGCATCAAGGACCACGCCTCTTCCTGAGGGCAACATCTCCGACACCGGCGCCACCCGCTTGGTGCCGACGACAAAGCCACTCGCCTAGGCTCCTAAGTTTACTAAGTGTCATAGGTATATATTGTGGGTTTGGACTTTTTTCAATTAATAAATCAGTTCAGATCACGGGTGTCGATCCCAATTCTTTCCAGCTTTGTTACGAAGGCAGCCACATTGTCTGCCGCCCCTCCCGTCAGTGCCGTTGCCTCCGATCATAATTTCATCGCCTCCTTGCCTGCCGCCCCTGGACTCGAAGGAGCTGTAGCTGAGCCACGACGTGACGCCCAGGCGTCGTCATCATTGCCTGGACTAGAGACGCCAATCACGCAATGGCGCGTGGGCTGAGGAATGCCACATCATTTCTGTTGCTAGTCGCCTGAGGACAAAGCACCTGTTCCGGTGTGTTACCTCACCCTGCTTGGAAGCCGGTATATATTCTATGTCAGAACTACAGAGCAACGGTTTGCAACGGCTCTTGACTTAGGCCTCGCCAGAACGTGAGTGCTTCACCAGAAGGAGCGCAGTACGTGGTAGTCTCGCCAGAGCTCGTCCCCGATGTGATCACCACTCCGTTAGCGAATGTGGCGCACTGCGTGTATACAGGATCACGATCCAAACCGTTGTAGTAACGAGCTATGTACTGATTATAAATACAAACGATCTCAGTTGAGATCAGTGCGCTTGGAAATATTTCTCTCTTGCATTCTTTCATGCTATTTTTTTATTTAGAATTTTGAACTATACTTTTAGGCCCCTTTTTGTTTGTTTGGTACAGGGGCCACTAACACTACAATAAGACAAACATATAGCTACACAATTATGTGTTGTTATATGTAAAAAAAAATTGTTGCTAGCATCTCCAGCAACACTTAAAATAAATGTGTTGTTATAAGTGGTGTTGCTAAGGCAATGGTTTGCAACACAAATAAAACTGTTGCTAGAAACAAAAAAAGTATTTCTGCGTATAGCTACTCCAACATATTTTTCAAGTTATAGAAACACATGGCAAACCGTTATTGTAAAGATTACCAACAGTTGTTAGTAATACATGGTAAAATTGAACAGAACACTAAATTCCTCTTTCTAGTTCATGTTAGCAAACAATAGCCAAAATTATTCATTCCATCTTGCTAAAAAAGTAGAATACAACTCCAATTAATAGCATCACAGTAAAAATATATTGCTTTGAGTGAGGAATTAAATTGTTCGCACCATTGCACACATCCAGTTTTCCTTTACAAAATTAAAACATGAACCTAGAGTAAAATGATTCCTAGTCAAAGACATATTGCGACTAATCTTCATGGAAGAGTTTCTTTTGTCCTGAAGACTTGGTGATGCTTAGAGCCAAACAAGCTATTCAACCATTAACCATGTCAATCTGCAGGAAGAGAGAACATGTAACACAAAATAATCATCATTGATAAGACAAATATACAATCTCCACAAGCCTAATTTCAATGTGTAGATTTTTACCATTTTTCTGTATGAATCACCTAAATCAACTGATAAAGCTGTAGCTAAAACAGAACACATTTGGTGCACACCTAATAGGAATTACTTGCGGTTTAACCATACGCAATTGCAAATAGCATGAATCTGTGCAACCATACACATGGAACACTATTCAGGGGAGACTTGAAAGGAAATGTAATTTAACTAAGTGAACTTTTCTGTAAACAAGCACATGATAATCAAGGATATGAGGGAACAATTAATGAAAGCAAAGCTATAATCTTAGCAGCCCATAGCAGCTAACAACCTCAATGGGAAATCCTGCAATAGACATACAATTAGACTGTATACACAGTAAGACAGTGACAAATTTACCACCGAATTTATACTTGGTTAGAATTTCCTGGAGTTCTCATTCTTTGTCTATGATTATTGCTTGATCCTTAAATAAATTTTGCTCTCTGCTCCTCTAGTGCAGATATGAACACATTGCCAGGATTTAACAAAATATAATCTTCCAAAACAGAAAAAGGTATGCACCTGCCCTGTTGTTTTTCTATTCACAAGAGATGTAGAGGGCACGCGCAACGGCCAAGCACTGCACATTCCACATTGTGGCAGAACATAGAAGATTATCAGCACGATAGCCAATCAAGCAGAGATAGAAGCCGCTATCAATAAATTAATTAGTATTAAGTTCCAAACCTGTACAATTGTATGATAAAATGAAACAGAGACAAGGCATCAGGCACATAATCATAAATATGTAAACTGAAAACTTACAGTTCTATTTCACTTCAACTATTGTTGTCTCGTCTCGTTTCCCTGCTTATCAACAAGAAACACACCCCGCCATGCCTATGTGATTCACAGTAATTAACATAATCTTCCCACTTCGTAATTCACAGCCATTAACAAAGGTAAAAAGTATCAGCATATTGCCCGCTTCAGAACCAACAGTCTGTGATGTAGGGGGAATAGTACCACCATATATACATTTTGCTTCCTCAGCTAAATATTCTACGAAAGTTACCATAAGTGAGCTGAACAGGTAATTAGAAATCATTCAGGCTGCAAAAAGACCTTACCTCAATCAAAGGCTCACACTAACAGAAACAAATGACTTTTAGCAGATAACTCGCCAAGGGCTTCCTTCATTGGTTCCCCTGCACCAATGTCATGAGAAGTGCAAGCTCTTCTGTAAAATAATTAGATCGTACCTTGATGGGGAAATATGAGCTAACAAGTTACTAGGGACTTGTTAATTTCTCATTCCTTAATGCACATATCATTTAAAAGCTCACGAGTTCACAAAATCAATTTTTTTCCTCTTCAGCTATAACTTGCTTATTCATATAGACAACAAACAATTTATCGGCAAAATTAGATGGGCAACTAAAAACTCTGGCCGAGGAATAGATCATACCCTGGGTTGGCAGCCGAAGCATTATTGGTGGGGTGAATCCAACGAAGTACTGAGACCTAGGTGTAAGGGATTTAGATCAGGGAACGCCTAAGTGGAAGAGAGAGAAAGGGATGGCAGTGTACCTTGTACGGTGTGGTGGAGACGAGTGGCCTTCTGAGTCTCCTGACGATCTCCTGCTGCTGTGCCTTTTGCGATGCGGCGTGGTTGGGGTCGAGGTGTCGGAGTCGGGCGAGGAAGATGAGCCACTTGAGCGCGGTGCCGCCTGGGAGGAGGGGGGGAAGGGGCGGGCTCAAGCGGCGGGGTGGCGGCGGCTGGAGGCAGCCTGAGCGGTGGTGGAGGGGCGCCCGAGCGGTTGGGGAGGGGGCCGCTGCGGGCCAAGGTTGGGGTGAAGCGGTCACTCGTGATGTGGCGCAATAACCCCTGGGAAGGCCCATTTTATTATCCAAGATTCGTTCAGTAAAAGAAAAGAGATGCCCTTAAAAGTTATGAAATAAAATTGATATATGTTTTCTTATCAGCTTCCAAACAGAAACATTAATTTGCGCTTTGTTGACTAACGTGTTCAATTTACCACAAAGCAATTAGGTTTCTAGTTTGTCCTTTGATATCCACCATTTTATTCTATTTTTATTGTTATAAAAGCAAGAGGTGCTTTGAAAAAATATAGTTCAATATTTGTGATGCTAAGATTCTCATATTAGTACCTTTAGCCCCCTCGCGCCCCCTCCTCGCTCTGCGCGCTGGGGATCGTCATCGTGCGCCTCTGGTCCGCGTCTCGCCGGTGCAAAACGCCGCGACTCCATTGCCACGTGTCGTGTCGCCGCTCAACCGAAACCTCCCCTGCGGGGCCCACCTATGCCCTTATCGGCTGGATCCGCATCGAATCTGTTTGCTTCGCTTCGTTCATCATTTGCGCTTTGGTCTCCTGGCCTCCGCCGTGCCGTCGCCTCGCCGCCGTCTCTCGCAGGAGCCACGTCCCATCTTCTCCGCATGCGTGTCGACGGCTCCGGATCTGCGGCCGTCGGCCTCGCTTGCTTCGTCTGTCGACGGTGCTTCTTCGGTTCGATCAGGTGTTCCGTCCGTCGCTGTGGCGTCGGCTCTGCCTGCCTGCTATACCCGATCGACGGAGGTCTTCGTTCCCTTCGCCATTCACACTGCACTTTCAACGTTCGGCCTCTTGTGTGGTGCGTCTCTTTTGTTCCCGCATTTGTTTTTTGCTTTTACTGTTCTAGGATTTGTTAGGGTTACGGTTTGATTTAGGTTTACTGTTGTATGGTTTGTTAGGTTTAGGGTTTGATTTAGGTTTTGGTGCTGCTCCTTTTGTGTTCCTGATGGAACATAGGTTCTATTACTGTTTAGGGGTTTGTTAGGGTTAGGGTTAGGGTTACATTTAGATTTTCGTGGTGTCACCTTTTGTAGTCCTGACGAAACGTAGGTTGTGTTAACACATTCATTTTCTCTTTTGGGTCTTATTCTTAGATAGTTGTAATTAGTTACATTGTTTCCTTTTATGTTAGTTCAATTATTATTTAGATCTTGTCTACTTATACTGTTGTCTTTTCTGCCTTTCCCCTTGTGCTGTGTTGCAGGATACGAACCTTTGGTGGACTCTGTGATCGGCTCTTGTGCGTCCTTCTCGGGTATGTTTCCAGTTGTTATTCTGTTTTTCCCTTTTTTTTTTTGGTGACACACTTAAATGTGTTCGTTTCTAATATCTGCCTCTGTCTGTTCTTCTTGGCTACGTTTTTCAGTGCCCTTCTGTTTTTCCTCTTTTTCTAAATGAAATAGTTAATCCTGTGTATTTCTAATGGTGTTTTGTCTGCTTCCTGTTGTTCCTAGATTGTGTGTCAGGTCTTAATCCTGTATATTCTTAATAATGTTCTGCCTGCTTCATGTTGTATCTAGATTGTGTATTGGGCCATCTGCTCAGCTTTCATGTGTCCTATCAGTATTTGAATTATATAGATTGTTGTTGTTTACTCATGGAACCTGCATTTTATGCTCCCTGTTGGCTAAATTTATTTTTCCATCTCTGTTTCAATTGTTGTGCTGCTGTTCATTTCTGATTGTGCTTCTTTTGTTCTTTCTTCTCCCTTTGTTTTAGCATCCCCTATAGAGCTGCAGCATACAGGTGCTTCATGCGCTTCTTGATCTCGGAAGGATATTGGTGAGGTATATTTTTACAATGCCTTCTTTTGTTATGCTTTCTTGTTTTAAATGAGATGGTTAATTATGTGTGTTCCTAATACTATCCTGCATGCTTTATGTTGTATGTTGATTATGCATTGGGTACTCTGGTTAGTTTTCTTGCGCTGCCTTACTATTTAAATTCTATAGATTCCCATTGTCCGCTCATGGGACCTGCATTTCGTGATGATTGTTTCTTGCCCTTACTTTTTGATCCCTACTCCAATTGTTATTCTGCTGTTGTTGCTGATTCTCTTCCTTCTACTGTTGTTGCTGATTCTCTTCCTTCTGTTCTTCCTTCTTACTTTATTTTGCCATCTGTCGCAGGTTGTAGCATATGGATCCTTTATGCGTTTCTCCTTGGTCTCACACAGATATTGTTGACGTATGTTTCTGCGATGGTTTCCTTTGTTATGCTTTCTTGCGAGTGCATTTGTATGTGTTCTATCTTTTTTTATTATTTTGGTGCTCATGGTGTAGATGTGTGGCTCTATGAATGCATGTTTCCTTGTGCTTGATGTTTTGTGATGCCTGTGTCTTTCTGCTATGCTTACTGTTGTTTATTCATTTTAGTTTTGGTTACCGTTTCTGTTGTACAAGTATCTTTTTTTAAGTGGTTTGCTATTCTGTTTCCAGTGCTTATGTTCTGTATGGTTCATTGTTTTCTGTGTGTTCCTATGTAGTTGTTGTTCATTGTGTGTTGCTGCGAGCTGCCTTTCCTGCTGTTGCGTTACTTCCTTCTCACTATCATTATGTCTGTATTTTCTATTCTTATTTTGCTGTACTGTGTTCCATTTTCCTGCTGCTTGCTCCTCATTATTTATCTCTCCTTGTGCTGACGTGTGCTTTTTCCTCTTTTTGTCTGTTATTTTCTTTTTTTACTTTGGGTTGCTTTCTCCTCTTTGTAGTTGTTCTTCTCTGTCCCTTTATATTTTTTCCACTTTTTCTCCCGTGTTTTTTGTAGGAGTTCTCTTGCTTTAATGTTCCTTTAAACTAAAATAAAAAAAATTGCTTCGCCATTTCTTACTGTTGTTGTTGTCAAATGTTTGCTGTTTGACTCTCCTACTTCTCTTTATTACAGACTTTGATGTTTACATTGCGGGATGTTCATGTTGATTATGTAATTGAGGTTGCTGATGACGGGACAGTTATTCCTGTCGTTGAGGTTGTTGTTCCCTTATTTTTTCAAAGCAGTCCTTCGTGGCGTTTCTTTTTCTGGAGCTCACCTTCCATTTGCTATATGCTGCCTTATGAGCAAGCTGCTTTTCAGGCTGTTTCTCCTGCAGTCGTTGTATGGCTTCGTTTTTGTTGATTACATTTTCTATGCTTTGTTCTCTTATAGAACTTTAGCTGACTCCGCTGTTGCCTTGGCATTAAACTTGCTTCGGTCGATGCTTTACGTCCACTCATCATCCTATCATATTGTTTAGGTTCCGTCTGTAAACTAAATTCGTCTTGGTTTTCTTTTTGTAGTCTTTTTGTCCGTTTGACTTCCCTTTTTTTGAGCTCTATTTTGTTAGTTCTCTATTTTATTTGCTCCACATTTGTTTTCTTATTACTGTTTCCTCCCACTATTTATAGTTCTCCTTTTCTTTCTATTTTCCCTATTTCTGTTGTACTTCCTTTCTGACTTTTTCGTTTCCTCTATTTTATATGTTTTTTTCTTCTATGTTGGCTAATCAGCTGCTACTGCACCGTCTTCTTTGATACGGTTTCTTGTTCCTGCGTTGTGATGCCACGTAAAAGAGAGAGTATGTTCTGTCACCCACTTGCTACTTTTCCTTCCTGCCACGTCTTGAATATCTTTTGCCTCTTCCTGTTTTAATTTTTTTTAAGAGAATCTCAGCTCTTTCTCAGTTTCCTTTTTTGTTTCTTTGCTTGGTTTTTTTCCCCTGCATCTTTTTACTAGGAGAGCTGGCACCCCTCCCTGTTGTCATTGCTTCAGATGCAGTTACTAATCGATCGGCCAGAAAAAAACGCTTGTCTGTAAAGCACTTGAAATTTACAGGTAATTTTCTTTTTACCCTCTGTTTCGCTGTTTTTTGATTCACTTATTCTTGTGTTGCTGTTGCTCTGTTGCGAATCGTGATTCCTGCTTTTCATTTAATAAGCTCTGTTTCCTTTATGTTAGGTGATACTGATGGTTGTGTTATAACTTCAAAATTTGCTTATTTTACATAGTCCTATATTGACTTTTTAAAAGGTGAGTTCTTCATTTTGTTTCTGTTTTCTCTACTTTTTTTGTTTTTTTTCTTTTCGAAACCTATTTTCCTTCATGTGTTGCCTTCTTGTTTGTGTTCCGCATTCCTTAAGTCCTATCCATCAAGGTCGTATCATGGGTGCCCTGAGTATACCTGTCGCCACTGTGGTGCTATTTTCTGGTACGCTGAGAGAACAACCTCTTCTTCCTTATGTACTTCATCGTACCCGCAAAATTACTCTTGTTGTCGCGGTGGTAAGATTTATATCCGCCCTTACAAAGACCCTCCTCCCTATTTACGTTCTTTGCTTAACTTTGATGGTGGCTCCCGTGCAAGGAATTTCCTGCGTAACATACGGCAATATAATTGCTTGTTTAATTTCATCTCCATAGGTGTGAGGATAGACTATGATATCAAAAGAGGTTCTGGCATTTGTGTTTTCAAAATTAATGGTCAAGTGTGTCACCGCATAGGTTCGTTGCTTCCTGCTTATGGTGAACCTCCTCATTTTGCTACAACGAAGTAACTAATAGGATCCACGCGTTGCAACCAGGTGAAGAGGTTGATACTCCCCTTGATAGAGATATCGTTGCTGGCTTGATACGCATGTTGGATGATTGTAATCCATTGGTGCAGAAGTTTAGAATGGCTAGAGACAGATTAAAAGATGGCGATGGAGAAAATGTGGGTATTAGAATAGTTGGTGCTCGTGACGGGGATCCTGTTCAGTATAACCTCCCAACATGTGATGATCTAGCTATTTTGGTTGTTGGTGACTTCTCTCTTGATAGTTTCAAACGTGATATCATAGTTCATTGCGCTGATGATCGGTTGCAGTGTATTTCGTCTTTGCATCCTGCTCTGATGGCTTTGCATTATCCTTTGCTGTTTCCCTATGGTGACCGTGGCTTCCAATTAGGCATTCCCTATATTGATGCTTCCTCTACTGCTGGTGCAGCCAAACGAAAAGTGACGATGAATGATTTCTACCGTTATCAGTTCCATTATAGAAAACACCAGCCAAATTCATATTTATGCTGCGGTCGTCTTTCTATGCAGAGTAGAGTCGATGCTCGCGCTTTAATTGATGAGCATAGCTTACAATGGATTGCTAACAACCAAAAAAAATTAAGAATGCATCATTACCAAGGTATAGTTGATGCTGTTGCTGCTGGATCTTTAGATGGTGATTCTATAGGAAAACGTACATATCTCCCTTCTTCTCATGTTGGTGGCTGTCGTTATATGCTGAAAATTTTTCATGATGCTGTTGCTGTAACTAGGGTGTATGGACCTACTGATCTTTTTGAGACCTTTACCTCTAACCCAAAGTGGCCTAAGATTATTGAAGTGCTTAAGTCTGAACCTGGCCAAAAATATACCGATAGGTCTGATATCGTTGTTAGAGTGTATCACATGAAGTTACAGGAAATGCTCCATGATATTAAATCTGGATATCTTTGGTCCTATTAATGCAGGTATAGACTGCTTGTTCATTTTGTCCTTGTTGTGTTGTTTAATATTTGATGTTTGTCTTGCAATCTAATTACCTATATGTTTTTCTTTTTGTTGTGCATTTTTGTTTGTCTGTCCAGTTCTGCATACAACCGAGTTCCAGAAACGTGGCCTTCCACGTGCCCATATACTTGTTTGGTTGCAGATATCTATTGAACCTACTGCGACTTGTATTGATTCCTATATTACTGCTGAGATACCTGATCCAGAAGTTGATCCTTTAGGATATGCTTTAGTTGCTGAGCATATGATGCATGGTCCTTGTGGCACTGATAATAAAAACTCTCCTTGCATGAAAGATGGAGTTTGTACAAAGGGCTTTCGAAAACCTTTTAACGATGAAACTAGGCTTGATGCACTTGGCTTTCCTATATATAAACGGCCTGATAATGGGAGGTATATTAGAAAGGGCAACGTGAATCTTGACAATAGATATGTAGTTCCATACAATATGACACTGTTAAAAAAATACCAGGCACACATAAACCTTGAAGTTTGCAACAAAAGTCATTTCCTAAAATATTTATTTAAATATGTGACTAAGGGTCCAGATTGTGCAAAAATGCTTCTTGATTTAACGTATCGTGAGTTTCCTACTCGATTCACATGAATACAAAAAGATAGATATTGGAAAGAAAGGGGTGGGACTTTCAAAATTGGTCGCCTTCATTTTGTGCATCCTAGTGCTGGTGAGTGTTACTTTCTTAGGATGCTTCTTATGTTGGCTAAAGGTGCTACAAGTTATGCTGATCTACGAACGTTTAATGTCATTGTTCATCCTACTTTCAAAAATGCTTGTGCTGCTAAAGGTTTGTTAGGAAACGATGATGAGTGGCTTTTTGCATTTACTGAAGCAGCTTCCTGGGGATATTCTGCAAAGCTTAGGCATTTATTTGTTACTATTTTGTTGTTTTGTGATGTCAAGGATGAATATGTGTTGTTTGAGAAAATTTGATCCTTCTTAGGAGACGATATATGACGTAATTTTTAGAATTCATTGCGAAATCGAAGCTTCATTGTTCCTTTGACTGATTTGAAGGACATGGTGCTTGAAGAAATTGCCGTGCTTCTTACAAGGCATAGCAAATTCATTTGTGATTGTAACCTTCCTAAACCTGCTTGTAGTAGTGGTACCCCGTTTTCAAACAGGCTTATCGATGATGAATTATCATATGATACTGAGTTGCTGCAAACTGATGCTGCTTCACTTTGTGCTTGTCTAAACAATGAGCAATCTGTTGTCTTTGCTTTGATTGTTGCCTCAGTTTCTGATAGTAAACCTGGATTTTACTTTGTTTCTGGTTATGGTGGAACTGGAAAGACATTCCTTTGGAACGCTATTGTCTGTTTTCTAAGATCCCAAAAGAAAATTGTCTTGACTGTTGCATCTTCCTGTGTAGTTGCTTTACTTTTGCCTGGTGGTAGGACTGCTCATTCGCGTTTCAAGATACCTTTGGTTCTTGAGTCAAACTCAGTCTGTGACACTAAAAGAGGCACGATGCTTGCGGATTTACTGATTAAGACAACGTTGATTATTTGGGACGAAGCTTTGATGACACATAGAAAATGTTTTGAGGCGCTAGATAGATCATTGCGTGATATTTTATCTGCTACTAACCCATCTGCAAAAGATCTTTTTGGAGGCAAAGTTGTTGTTCTTGGTGGTGATTTGAGACAAATATTACCAGTCATCGAAGGAGGTACTAGATTTGATATTGTTAATGCATCTGTCACAAATTCTCCTCTTTGGTTCCATGTTAAGCTTATAACTCTTACTACTAATATGTGGCTCTCATCGCCTAATTTAGATCCTTCTATTCAGGCTGAAATTGCCACATTTAGTAAATGGGTTCTTGATTTAGGAGAAGGTAAATTACCTGCTGAGAAACTTAATGCTGATGAGGCAGAACCAACATGGATAGAGATTCCAGAACATTTGCTGATTCGTACTGATTCTGATAAAATTTCATCCATTGTTGGTGCTGTCTATTCTGATTTCAAACATTTCTACTCTGATTCTCAATATCTATGTAAAGGAGCAATACTAATGCCGACAAATAATATTGCAGATGAAGTAAATTCCCATGTTCTTACTCTTGTACTAGAATGTGAAAGAGAATACTTTATCTGTGACACTACTTCTAAATCTACTGACGCTGTTGGTGATGCAGATCTTTTATACCCCATTGAATTCTTAAATTCAATTAAGTTGAATAATTTCCCGCAGCATCGTTTAGTTCTCAAGAAGAATGTTCCCATTATGTTGCTTCATAATCTTAGTCAGTCACAGGGCCTCTGTAATGGAACAAGATTAATTGTTACCAAACTTGCTGATACTGTGATTGAGGCAATGATCATGACTGGTACAAATGTTGGTGATATTGTTTACATCCCTCGAATTGCTTTATGTTCTCAGAAAAGTGAAATAATGTTTATTTTTCAGCGTCGACAGTTCCCTGTTAAAGTATGCTATGCAATGACAATTAACAAAAGCCAGGGTCAAACATTAGATTATGTTGGTGTTTATCTTAAGAAACCTGTTTTTACGCATGGTCAGTTGTATGTTGCTGTTTCTAGAGTGACATCCAAACAGACCAATCCTTACTGAAAACGAAGATGGCTCCTGTGGCTCCAAAACTAAAAATATTGTGTACAAAGAGATATTGCCTCATTGATATGCTTGGTGAATATTCAGGTTTTCTGTTTCTTTAATTTTTGATTTTTCCTGGTATTTCATCTTCCTATTTGATTAATATGTTGCATCACGTTCATGATTTTCTATTTCCTATTGAGCTTCTGTGCTGTTCTTTCGCCTATTTGCTTGTTTTGCCTGTACTTCTTTGTTTTCTTTTCGATTTTCTGCATCGCTTTACTTTTGCCGTTTCAGTTTCTTTTCACCTTTTCTTGTGCCCTTTTTCACCTGCTAACTTTTCTTCGCGCTTACTCTTTCTTTTTATTCTAATTAATCTTGTCGCAGTTCTTATATTTTAAGTGCCCTTCCTTGTCATGGTATTTTCCTTTTCGTGATGCTTACTGTTTGTATAAATCTAACTCTGCTTCTTCCTTTGTAGATGTCTTATTGCCGCATATCCGATTTAACCACAACGTATCCTTGTGACACCATCCCTGTGAGGATTTCCCGGTGACGGGAGTTCCGTGGTGGAAACGATGAAGCTAACTTGCCGCGTGTGGACCTTGTTCTGGTTGATGCTGCGGTATGCAATGAATTCTGCACCGTATTCTTTTACCATCTCCTATTTCTCTCTTCTGTCTTTGTTTCTTTGCTCTTTGTTATTTCTTCTTGCAAAATACTTTTTAAGTTGCAGCTTGTTCATTGCATTCCACGATAATGTTGCAGGGAACTGCTATATACGCTGAAATTCCTGCTTCTGAAGTTGAATCCAGGAAACCTCTTCCTGTGGAAGGAGACGTGTACACGTTCAGATGGTTTGTCCTCAGCTGCAAAGACTTTCTACAAGCCTGTAGACTCTGATCGGATGATCCTTGTTACGCCACACACAATTATTGAAAAATACACCGATGCTGTGCCGTCTATCCCCCGCTATGTCTACAGGCTATCTAAGCTATCGGATGTTCCATCCCTTCTTGGCGACACCAGGCTCTTCATTGGTTGCTTCTTCTTAGTAAATCACTTATTTTATCTGTTGCTATAATTAACATGTTACCTGTCGGTTTTTCTTGCTTTCTGATAGATGTGCTTGGTCTTATCACTGAAATTTCCGATGCTGAAACGGTGTTGGTTCAAGGTCAGACTAATACAACTCGGCGCCGCAACGTTATCATTACTGATCTCATGTACTTACCAATTTCTGCCCTTTGCATCTTTGTTCTTTCTACGTACATACTCCTGCTTCGTTAAAATCATCTTCATTAATTACTACCTGTTGTATAGTAATTATGTTCTGTTTTGTGCCAAGGGGTGTTGAGGCTAGAGTGTGTATCTAGGGACGACCAGCGGTTGAGTTTGAAGCTGATATGCTCTTCACTTTAAGTGAAACACAGCCGGTGGTTGTTATGTTTGTTGGTCTTCTTGCAAAACCATATAAAGGTGCTAAAACATTTCATGTCTTAGATTGGGTTAATGTGTACATTTCCCCTTCTGTTATTTCAAGTGTCATATCTTTGTTGTTTGTAGCCCAACCATCTTTGAGTGGTATTGCAGCTTGCAGGTGGTATATCAATCCTGATGTGCCTGAATTCCATGAGTTCATTAAAAGGTATGTTCATGCTGTGGTATTCGTACTGTTTGTTTGCTTCTGCTGCATATAAAGTTGATAAGCCCTGTTCCATTATGCTTAAAGCTCAAATATTTTTTTGGTTGGTGTATATCTGTAGTTTCAAAGATGAAATAAAACCTATTGTTCGTACTGCTCCTGCGTCTGAATCATCATCCCAGCAGCAATGGCGCCCTGAACCGCAGCTGAAAACACTGGCTGAAATAAAAGCTTACACTGCATACGATTTCCCGGTTTGTGTACTTCTGCCCCTCTGCATCACTTATATTGCCCTTTTTCGTTTTGCTCTCTATCAACTTGTCTCTCTTGTGCTCTCCACTTCGTTATACTTAGCAGATGGAGGGAAATTTTTTTTCTAAACAAAGATGTTGTTTCCTCTTACCTGCAGCCTGAGGGATTTCGCTGCACTGTGACACTCACTAAACTCAATGAGACTCAATCATGGTGGTTTGCCTCTTGCAATAGATGCAACAGGACAGTTCTTCTAGATGGTGATGGATACAAATGTCCTCATGATCAATGCGCATTCTACAAATTCAAGTAAGATTTGTGCTGTTTTGTTCACCTACCTGTTATTTGTAATTTTACTGCACTTCATAGAATTTTCTTATATGATTTCTTGTATTCCTACATCCTTAGATATGGAACCGATGGTACAAAAGAGCTAGAATTTGTCTTCTTTGATGATGCTGGCCGCTCTCTCATTGGGAAGGATGTTAAGCAAATGCTGCGAAATCTTCGATCTTCTTCTGCAGTCCCACCTGAACTTGCTGCACAGATCGGCCACACGTACCAGCTGGTTATCAATGTTACTTCAAAAGCATTCTATAGTGATGATTACTCAAATGATGTTAGGTGTGTTGAGCATACTTATGGCAAACGTCCACTGCCTCGTCCGGCGCTGGTCTCTCCACCGCCTTCTGAAACATCTCAGGTTACGCTACTTATATATTCTTCTTATATGTTGATTTTTGTTCCTGGTTTATTTTTCATTGCACTGCCATCAGCAACAAACTCTCTCTACTAAAATATTATGAGTTATTATACACGCCTTTTCATTTTCTCAGGTTTTAGATTCTACTACGCCTCAAGAATTACAGGTGCTCGCCTCCTCTGGTTTCCAGAGCAAAAAAAATAGAGTTCTCTTACACAATTCTCCTGTGTTATATCTTGCTCCCTTTGCTTATTTGCCATACTAATATTCCATTCTTAATGTGGAATAAATATTATTTTTGTTCCTTAGTTTCTGTTCCTATTTTGATAGGTGCTGGATGCTGCCACCCCTCCAGCATCTGTTTCTTCAGTACAGGATAGTGCAGTTACTTCTGACAAAATCAGGTTGCTTAATTCAATTTTCTCACTATACGATGGATAAGAAAAACAACAATTCCAACATAGTTTCCTTTGTTTTCTCTTTCCTTTTTTTTAAACTTCATAACAATATCTAATTGCTAAATCTTTCTATATGTAGACTGCGCTCCAGTGTCAAGAACAAAGCATCTGTTCGTAACCGTTTGTTCAGCGATGATGACCGCCAAGAAACTGTAATCACAAATTCTTCGTATACGTTCTGCTTGAGAAAACATTGTTTTATACAACTGTTTTAAATTTCTCATCTTTACTACTCATGACACTTCTCCTTATTCTGCTTGTTTTAGGCTGAGGAACAAGGCTCTGATCGATCTGCTGTAATGCATAAAACATCTTCTGATGCCTGGTATATACTATGATTCATCACCTTTTATCTAAGGGCTCGTTTGAATTCCTAGAATTGAAATCATGCTGATAACTACAATTTAGGCATAGATTAACTAACTTAATTCAGATGTGTCGGGATCATGTACCCCTGGTACTTGACGATCCGTACTCGTACATGTGGGTCAAGACCTCGAGGGGTTTTGTGGTCGAATGACGGCGCACGAACGCGCGGTCCGACCCCTTGAGGCGATGATCTATGAAAGCTAAGTCTTAACCGCGATAAGACGCACGGTGACGCCGACCTCCGAAGGTCGACTCTCGGGGACCAACCCCGAGGGTAGGTACGGCATTATGTCATATTTATTTCGTGGTCAACCGTCAACCGTCCTGACAGGACGGGACGGGTTCACCGTAGCGACACTCCAGCTAAAGCTACAGGACCAGACGGGTCGCAGGGGACGAGACCCGGCGGCACTGTGGCTGACGATACAGTACCGGACTGACGCTACAGTGTCGAACTGGCGCTATAGTGCCCGTCGCGTCGCACGACGCGACGGGCCACGCTCTCGCATGGGCATAACGAATAATGACAATGCCAGTGGAGGACCTACCTGTCAGCGAGACAGTAAAACCGCATAGGCCTCACTATTTTGTAATCTCGGACCGCCCTATATAAAGAGAGGCCCGGGGAGCGATAAAACAAGAGACAACAACGAACACAGAAAGAGACAGACCGAAACCTAGAGATATCGCGGTAACCGTTTACGCGCGAGCAACCTCACGACCTAAGCGTCGGATCCTCTCTCGAAGAGAAGAGAGGATCCGACCCTTTGTACTCTTTCATTGAGATAAACCATCATCTGGACGTAGTGCATTACACCGTTCGAGGTGGTTTGAACAAGGTAAAAATTTCTTTGAGTCTTCTGTAGACTTAAGCCACATCGAATACAAAGGCACACCACCTTCTCGATCGTATTTCGTACTGTGCCGATGATCAGAACGTCGACAAGATGTATATGAAATATGTTAGTATATTTATTGTTAGCCATACAAAAAACATATCTGTATGTTGCATTTCTATTGTGGTCAAATCAGTTGAAGACACTGTCATAAGTAGGTGAATAGAATTGTAGCATAATAATCTAAAGAATCCGTTTTCATCACTCACTCTATGAATTTGATATAGGTTCATTTATGAGCTTGGAAAAACTGTATAATGTCAAATTCCAAGCCATATACACTAATTCATTATCAACATTTCAATTCTTCTAAAATGAAAGAATCCAAGCGAGCTCTAATATATAATCTGAGACTCATTGATTAGATAGCTATTTTATGTACACTTATTTTGTTACTGGTTTTTTCTTATTTCTTTTAAGTGTTGTTGGTAAACCAGCGCCCTCTTCATCCGCGGCAACTGTTGGTCGTAAGAAGCCCAAAGCTGTCTAAGGTAAACAGACTTTGAGTTTATCTCATATTACGACACCGTATCATATGCTTCTGACTATCTGTTATTTGCGTGCTACTACTAGCAGATTAATGCACCGTTCAGCTGAGTCAAGCATTTTGCAAGCCACTACTTCTCCGCTGTACCTATGTTGCCTGCTTAGTATTTATTGCTTTGCTTCTTATCTGGTGCTGTAAATATAACTTTGCTGACCAACATCGACGAAAATATAAGTGTTATTGTGCTGCTGCTGAAATTATCAGCAAACTAGGAAATTTAGCCTTCGCATTTTGCTATGTATATACTAATGCCGATCAAAGCACAATTCCTGCTGTGCTGGAACTATACTGATCAGGCACTTTCGCGATGACTCCAGCGGACCAATGGTTAAGTCAAAACTTTAGTAACGTTGGATCCGATTGTTTTGTTAATGTTTCAAGTACGTATATATTTCAATTGTACCTAACGAGGACATCAACACCATCGATACGTTTTACTCCTCTATATCTACATATATTTTATACATATTTTGGTTACAGTTCTATAACTCGCACTTTATATGTCAATTTAATCATGATTTAACTTTTTTAGACCAAGAAAATCTGTGCTCTTGTGGTGCTCAGGCTGGATTCGGAGTGCAAGACAATATCAATTTTGAACGCTTGTCATGATTTTATACGGGCTTTATTTTAGGCGTTTAAGTACTTTTTGGAAAGCTTATCAAGTTTTTTGTAAAGTTTATCAAATCTACTCTTTAATGGATTCAGCTTCATTTTCTTACGACATCGATGTCAGTGTCAATCAATATTTTACTACAGATGGTGTTGTGTCACTTTAACTTAGACCGTTGGTTTGTGTATTGAGTTGAGGCTATTAAGGGCGCGTTCTAGAGTTTGAGGTTGATTTTAGCACCCTCTAATCTTCTTTTATTCTAGTTAAAGGCCTCAACTACCATCAAGAAGTTTAGCCGCTGCAACTTTGTTTGTAGCGCGTGTGTCGACTAGATCGTCTGTTTTTTTGCCATCGAAACTTCATCATTTATGTTTTCAGATTAAATTTATATTTTTATCTAGCAATTCAGTGTTTGTTTATTTTGTTTTTACTTGTTTTACGATTGCTTGAAGGACGAGTGCTCTCATGGCTGGTTGATCATGTTTCACAAAATTACGTTCGTCCTATGTAATCGGTGTATCGGTCGCTAAGGCGTAACGTTGTAGACAGTTGTAGTCGGGTTGTGAACATTGTTTGCTTCCATCAATCGTGTTTATCATCTCTATCGAAAGATTGGGATCGAACCTCGCATCACGTGGCATCAGAGCTCAAGGTGGCATCAGAGCTCAAAGTTGTTCGATGAGAGATTTCAGATTTAATATGTTATTTACCTACAGTTCAGAAAAGCAAAAAAAAAACATCAGATTCATTTTCATGATCTCATAGCTTTTTTAGCCTGTTTATTAGTATCATATAGTTGAGGCTTGTTGATTCTTTGAGTGCATCATCATATGGAGCTGCTGGTCTTAGTGTCTAGTTTTTTAGAGTTTTGAGTTCTTGTCATGCTCCAGCATCATATTTGAATCTTTAAAATCAGCATAATCATCATCTCTAATTTTTGTGCACTACATTTGGACGTCCTTGGATCTGATCTGCAGCAGAAAGATAAAATATAACTTAGATCTAAGTTTGTTGGAAAAAACAGATTGGGTAACAGAATTTGTTACAGAAGAAAACAGTCATATCTCCACGATCTGGTACTTGTTTGTAACGTTTTCACACAATTTGGAAAGATTTATGTGTTAACTTTCCAACGGATGCTCATTTGTCAAAAAATATCACTTGAGCACATCACAATCACAAAAGAGATTTAGCATCTGTTATCTGTATTTTATTGCATTTTTGTTCAGTCCAAAAAAAAAAGAAAAAAAACAAAAAAAAAGAGACGAGAGAAAAATGGAAAGAAAAAAACAGAGGGTTGTTTGTTTCTTCAATAGTGTTCTTCTTTGTAACTTTTATTTGTGTTCAGACTCACGTCTCTAGCACGGGTTTTAGCCTCGGACCAGTACAGTACTGGCTTTGAACGATTACTCAACTTGCTTTTTAATATCGTGGTACTAGTATTTTTTTTGTGTAACACTTTCAGCTATTCTATAGCTTCACATATATCTCACTACAGCTGAACATTTTTGTGCTGCGGTGCTGATACATTCGTTTTCCTCATTGCCGATTTGTTTGTAGCCATCACCCTCATGTTGAGCAAGGTAAGAACATGTAAGAACTTGGTTGAGTCAAGTTGAGCAGACTTGAGAGAAGTAGAGTGTGTCACAACCTCTCTTTGCCATAGGCACAACAAGAGAAAAATGAGCTTACGACTTACATTCTCAACAACGTGTGGAATCGCATCAATTTCAGGTGCATGATGATATTTTGCAAGTAGTCAGTTCGTCTATATTTTATTTTGCTAGAAAATAAATGATACTCATGCATACATTAATTGGGAGATGGAAGTAGATAAAAAATTTGATGAACATGACTTGTGTAAGAAAGAAAACATTTATGTTGCCTCTAGTGCTTGGATTGAAGGTGTCTTGCTTAAATAAAAATATATTTGTAGGCACAATAAAGTTTTAAAATCTTAGAAAGACTTTAAACTTAATTTTAGAGATGTTTTTATTTTTATATATTATGCTGATCATTTGCTCACCAAATTAGAAAACTTGAGGCAAGATAGTATGATTGTAACTGAATACTTTCGTGACTTTAAAGTTTGTGTAATATTTAGTGGGCTAGATGAATGTCAGAAAGATATAATGAGTAGGTTTATAAAAGGTCTCAATTTTGAAATCTAAGTTTTACTCCTCTTTAAAACTTATTACTCAATCTCGCACTTGTTTTTACTTGCTTGTAATGTTGAAAATAAACTTTTATCATCTCAAGATACAAGAATAATCAAG